>JABXES010008014.1:0-13756 GCA_013375695.1 Dictyostelium brefeldianum | reverse complement strand
GCTGAGGCCCGGAAAGAACGACCATGCCATTCAAATTCAACGCAGACGGAACCATTGCGATCGACGGCGAGAAGAAGCTGCCGATCTTCATTCACCCGAACGGTACCGAAGCGCCGTTCGACGCGGATACCACGCTGGGCACAATCACCCGTCTGAACGGCGAGGCAAAGACCCACCGCGAGGCGAAGGAGGCGGCCGAACTGCGCTTGAAGTCGTTCGATGGCATCGAAGATGGCGTAGCCGCCCTGGCCGCCTTGAACACCGTGAAGAGCCTCAGCTCCGGCGAACTGAAGACGGCGGCCCAGGTCAAGGAAATCCAAGACGCGGCTGCCAAGACCGCGCAAGAGCAGGTTGCCGCGCAGGCCAAGGCGAGCGCCACTCAGTTGCAGGAATTGACCGCACAGCTGGATAAACGCACTAACGAATTGAACACCCACATGATCGGCGGTGGCTTCGCCAGCTCTAAGCTGCTGACCGACGACAAGCACCCGAGCCGCCTGGCGATCCCAACCGAGATGGCAAAAGCCTATTTCGGCAGCCATTTCAAGGTCGAGGACGGCAAGATGGTGCCGTACGATGCCGCCGGCAATAAGATTTTCTCTCCGACCCGCCCAGGCGAAGTCGCTGATTTCGATGAGGGCTTAGCGCAACTGGTGCAGGCTTGCCCGTTCAAGGACCAGATCCTGAAAGGTTCTGGCGCCTCGGGCGGCGGCGCCCCCGGCGGTAATGGCGGCGGCGCAGGTGTCAAGCAAATCTCCCGCGCTCAATTCGAGGCGATGGGCGTCCAGGATCGTGCCGCAGCGATGAAAGGTGGCGTAACGGTCGCCGGTTAAAGTTCGCAATTCGGGGCGTCGCCTTGACGCCCTACACGTGCCTTTTCGATGGATGTCGGAAGGGTGCTTTGGGCTGGATGGCCTCTCAGTTCTAAAACTCAAATCACCCCTCAATGGCTCGCTTTCGCGGGTCTTCTTCATTTTTGAAAGGCTTTACGACAATGGGCACTCTTACCCTGAACGGCTTGCTGCCGACTATCTACAATGCGATGGAGGTAATCTCGCGCGAGCAGATCGGCATGATTCCGGCTGTATCGCGCGACTCCAATGCTGAGCGTGCGGCAATCAATGAAACCGTGCGTTCGCCATCCGTCGGCCCTATGGTCGCCGAAGATTTGACGCCAGGCGCTTATGCTCCTGATACGCCGAATCAGACCATCAACTACGTTGACATGACGATCCAGAAGGCGCGCTCGGTGCCATTTGGCATCACGGGCGAAGAAAATCGCGGCTTGAACAACGCGGGTACGCTGGGCGACATCAACGCGCAGCGCATTACCCAGGCGCTGCGCACGCTGGGCAATGAAGTCGAGGCCGACCTGGCTGCGCTGCACATCTACGCCTCGCGCGCCTACGGTACCGCCAACGTGACCCCGTTCGGCACGGCGGCCGACTTCACCGATTTCTCGAATCCGCTGCGCATCCTGGACGACAATGGCGCGCCACTGACCGATCGCCAAATGGTTCTGGGCTCGTCGGCGATCTCGAACATCCGCGGCAAGCAATCCGGCCTGTTCAAGGCGAACGAAGCGAATAGCGATGAATTGCTGCGTCGCGGCATCATCGGCCAGGTCGAAGGCTGGGACATCCACAACTCGGGTCAGATCCGCTCGCTGGTCCCTGCCGGCACTGCGGCTGCATCGACCACCAATGCTGCCGGCTATGCCATTGGTGCCACGGTGATCAACCTGGCTGCGGCCGGTACCGGCGCCTACATCACGGGCGACATCGTTGCGTTCGCTGGCGATGCCGACAACAAGTACCTTTTGGCGGCTGGTGATGCTGATACCTCGAACGGCGGCACCATCGTGCTGGCCGAGCCGGGCCTGCGCAAGGCAATCCCTGCCGCAGCCACTGCAATCACCGTGATTGCAGCCACCACCCGCAACATGTTCTTCCACCGCTCGGCCATCCAGTTGGCCTGCCGCGCGCCGGCCATGCCGGATGAAGGCGACTCGGCCGATGACGTGATGATGGTGACCGACCCGGTTTCCGGTATCACCTACGAGTTCTGCATCTACAAGCAGAAGCGCCAGGTCCGCTATGAGGTCAACTTGGCCTGGGGTGTGAAAGCAGTGGCGCCACGCCACATGGGCATCCTGATCGGCGCGTAAGCGTCGCCGGGCAAACTTCAACTGGCCCGGTCAGCACTGCGGTGCTGCCAGGCTTCACCTGGAATACACCATGAACACCATCAAAATCGTATCGACGGACATGCGCACGCAAGGCCCATTCGTCGTGATCAACAAATCCGACTTCAACCCCGACGTGCACGAGTTGTACGGCGACGACAACGACCTGGGTGCGGCGGTCGAACGCGTGCCAACCATGGCCGAACTGCTAGCCGCGCGCGATCAGCTGCTGGATCGCGAGCGCGAATTGGCAAGGCACCAAGAGTGCATTGCCGAGCAAGCGCGCGAGAATGAAGCCGCTGCGGATCGCCTCGCCGAGCAGGCCCGGGCCAACGAGGCCGAAGCGCAGCGCCTGCGCGCCGAAGCGGCAAGCCTCCAGCTCGCCAAGGATGCCGCTGTCGCCGCCGCGCAGACGCAAGCTGCATCGGCAACTGCCACCGCCACGACCGAAAAGCCAGTCAAAGCCGCCAAGGCGTAATCCCAGGCCAGCACCGCCCCGCACGCCGGGGCGCCACATAAACCGCACTCCCGAAAGCCAATATGCCAACCCTCACCGCCGGCGGCACGCCGCAAACCAGTATGCTGCCCGAGGGCCAGGTCCTGAATGTCAGCGGCTCGGCAGGGACGGCCGGCGTGGTGTATCGCCTCAACCAAGCCCTGGGCGGCACGAACTCACTGCAGTCCTGGCCCGTAAAGTTGGGCTTTCTGGCTGCCATTGGCCCGTACGCCGGCCAGCAGCAGTTCCTGGTGACATGCGCAGCCGGGGAAGTGACGGCCAATGTCGCCGCGGCGCGCCCGCCAAGCCAGCGGCAGCGGTCGAGTATTGGTACCGAGCTCATTGGGGGATACTTGGCGCCGCCCGTTGTTGTCGGGGCGACTCCATATAACGAGCTGATGCAGTTCACGTTGCCGACGGACTGCGATGCGATGGCTGTCACGTTGCTGAATGCCGATGCAGCGGAAGTTACCGGCGTCAAGGTTAGCGTGGGCTTTGGCTCTACACTTGGCGCCGCAAATGGCACTCTGGGACTGGCGGCCTCCGGTTTGCCGATTGGCGGGGCGCTGACAAAGTGTACTCAAAACGGCAATGCGACTGGTACGCTGTCAGCGGCAAGTGAGGTTTCCACTGGTCCAGGCGGATCGAATATTGGCGGGTCTGCGTGCGGATATGGCACATTTGATATGACTTACTGCCCAACGGTTCCGCGTGTTGACGGCAACGATCTGGATAAGCCAGTCGGCTATATCAGCATCACTTGGCCGCCAGGCTCGAAGCGTACGTTCATCGAAATGAATGGCACCACGTCGCTGAGCTGGCAAAACGAGGGGTCACAGGCAGCGCGCATCGCACCGTATGGACACCCTCGTCGTGTGATGACGTCGACTGGTGGAGACGCGCAGAACAATCCGGCGTTTTATCTTGCATCGAATGGCGCCACTCGCAGCCATACGCAATTTCCAGCAGCCATGATCCACTTCTCGATGCGGAGCGGCGAGGTTGAAACCTGGATTCTCCCAGGCGATTCGCTCGCTGCGGGCAGCGGCGCGACGCCGCAGTATTGCTGTTTACTGGACGAAATTCGTGCTCTTGTTTCGACCCCAAAAAATCCGATGTGTGTGGTGAACTTGGCAGTTCCTGGTTCGGACATGACAAAGATTTTCCAGCGCATTCGGTCGGTAATTGACGTTTTTGCAGGCGTGAATGCTTTGGTTGCTTCCGCGACGGTGAATTCTCTAGGCTCCCCGATCACGCAAACCAGCCTGAACCTCATCCGCCGGGATTATGCTGGTATCCGAAAACTACTGGATCGGCAGCGCATCTTTAATATTACCGCGACATGCCCAGCCACGGGTCCGACATGGAAGCAATACGGCTATTCCGATTCATTACGACTTGCCAACAATGATTTCTACCTGACGTCAGGTATCCCATGTTTGCCGCTGGCTGAATCGATCGTTGGGCCGACGGTGACAGTGCCAACCGGGCCCCAGGCAGGTCAACCGCAGCAGTCGATCGCGCCGAAGTACACGATTGACGAGATCCATCCGATTACGCCCGGCTACCAGAAGCAGGCGAATGATGTTTGCCCGATGTGGATGGCATTATGAGCATAACCGTCGAAACTGGCGCCGGCCTGCCTGGCGCCGACTCCTATGCCAGCATCATCGCGGCGGATGCGCGCTGCGCCAGCCTGGGCCTGATCGCCTGGGCGGCGCTGGCCGAAGCGTCCAAGGAAATCGCTTTGCGCAAGGCTACGCTGTTCATGGCCACCTACCGCACGCGCTGGGCTGGCCGGCGGGTCTATCAGCATCAGGCGCTGGACTGGCCACGCTACAACGTGGCGGTCGATGGCTTCATCGTGCCCAGCACCAGCGTGCCGCCGGACGTGGTCAACGCCTGCATCGATCTGGCCGTGCGCGCCAGCAGCGGCGAGGATCTGCTGCCTGACCTCGACACCGGTTCGAACGCGATCAAGAAAGACAAGACCGGGCCGCTGGAGACGGAGTACTTCCAGAACACCACGGACGCGCGCGAGCGCTTCGTGGCCGTGGACGCGCTCCTGGCGCCGTACTTCGGCTCGGCCGGCGGCGGCAATTCGATGAAGGTGACCCGAGGATGAGCGCTTACCCAGCAGTAAAGATCGACGGCTGTTTCGTCGCAGACAATACCTACCGCGATGGCGACAGGGTCTGGATTGTCACGAATCTGATCGCGCGCGCAAAGGATCTCACGCCGTTCGACCTGCCGCTGGCGGCGGTCTACTCCGGTACCGAGGTCTGGACGCCGGTCGGCTCCGCCTACGGCATCGCACACCACGTGCGCCGTGCGTTGGACGTCGACACTAGCTACCCGATCATCATGTGCCAGCAGGGTTTCATCATGGACGGCTGGCACCGGGTGCTGCGTGCGCTGATCGACGGCAAGACCACGATCAAGGCGGTGCGCTTCGCCGACACGCCGCCATACGACTATTTGAAGGTGGGGTAGGGCATGGCCGACTACACCAAGACCGCCGCGCGCGCCGATCAGTCTCTGCGCCGCAAGGGCGGCTTCGTGGTGCTGCGCCAGGTCGTGACCGGCGTGTACGATCCGGACCTGGGCATGGCGCCAACCATCACAACTGACTACGAAGGCACGGGCGTTAAGATCGCCTACGAGGCCGAGAACATCGACGGCACGCTGATCCAGGCGGGCGACCAGAAGCTCCTGCTGTCGCCGCTGCAGCGCAACGGCTTACCGATGCCGGCACCGTCCACCGCTGACCTGGTGCTGTTCGGCGGCACCAGCTACACGGTGAAGGCGGTCGGAACTACGGCGCCGGTCGACGTGGCCGTGCTGCACACGCTGCAACTCAGGGGGATTTGATGGCCAGTATGTCGTTTTCCATGCAGATCGCCGATTTCATCGCCAAGACCAAGGCCAATCAGGATCTGGTAGTGCGCGCCATCACCATGAAGATCGACAACAAGTTGGTGCAGCGCTCGCCGGTTGGTGATGCGAAGTATTGGAAGAGCAAACCGCCGCCTGGCTACACGGGCGGCCGCTTCCGCGCCAACTGGCAGCTTTCCATCGGGTCGCCGACCGCCGGCGTGCGCGACCTGATCGACAAGGACGGATCGGCCACGATTGCCGCACACGGTAGCGTCATCAGCACCGCCAAGGCGGGCGACGTGATTTACCTCGTGAACAATCTTCCTTATGCAAAAAGAATCGAGGAGGGCTGGTCCCGCCAGGCGCCCGTCGGCGTCGTTGCGCTGACGGTCGTGGAATTTCGCACCATTGTGGACAACGCTGTGAACGGCGTGCGCGATGGCACCACCGCCAGCGAATTCGCACAGGGCTATTCGACATACAAATTATGAGCCAACCAACAATACGCGCCGCGCTTGAGGCGGCCCTGGTCAGCCTCTTGCCAGCCATCGATACCGCATGGCAGAACGTGCCGTACACGCCAGTCACCGGTCGCCCATATCAAGCGGCATATTTGCTTCCGGCGGAGCCGGACAATCATTCAATGGGCGACGGCTCGCGCCAGGAGCGCGGTATTTTTCAGGTCAGCCTGTTGTTTCCGGCAGGGCAGGGCACTGCCGCCGCCGGCGCGCGCGCTGAAATGATCAGGGAGCTGTTCCGCCGCGGCACAAGCTTCACGAAGGGCGATGTGACCGTGCAGATCGAGCGCACGCCTGAAATCGCGGACGGCCGCGAGGATGGCGATCGCTGGATGGTGCCAGTTAAGATCCGGTATTTCTGCAACCTGTAACCCGCATTCACCCACACAGATCGCCTCGGCGGTCTTTTTTTTCGACCAAAGAAAGGCAATCCCCACCATGACCACTGCAAACGGCATCGACAGCCTGCTCGTTATCGGCAAGCAAACAGCGGAAGGCACGAAGGCGCTTGCCGCCGCCGGCCGCCTGTATCCGCGCGTGACCGCGACCTTTGACACGGACGCCGACAAGTACAGCTCGGCCGAAATCGACCCCAGCCAGCAGCAAAGCGACACGCGCCTGGGCAACTTCCGCACGTCGGGCGCCATCAAGGGCGAGGCCAGCTGCGGCACCTACGCCGTGCTGCTGGCTGCTCTGCTGCGCCGTGACTTCACGGCCGGCGGTACCACCGCGGCACAAAATACCATCGCATCGGGCGCAACTGGCCTGACCCGCAGCGCCGGCTCGTTCCTGGCTGACGGCCACCGCGCGGGCACCGTCGTGCGCATCGGCGGCTTCCTGACCACCGGCGCTGCCAACAACGGCAAGAACTTCTTCGTCACCTCGGCCACCGCGCTGAAACTGACGGGCCAGTTCATGGATGGCAGCGCCATGACGGTGAAGGTGGAGGGCGATCCGGTGACCGTGACGGCAACCGGCAAGCGCTCCTTCACGCCGCTGACCGGGCATACCACGGACTGGTTCACTGCGGAAGTGCAGGATCCTGGCATCGTCGTGAATCGTTGCTTCATCGACCAGCTGGTGAGCAAGGTCGACATCGCTGTGCAGCCGAACGGCATCACGAGCATGGACTTCACCCTGATGGGCAAGTTGGAAGGCCCGACCACGCCGGCGGCGTACTTCGCGGCGCCGGCCGCCACGCCTGGTACCGGCAAATTCTCCGGCGCTACTGCAATGCTCTCGGTCGCCGGCATCCCGTCGCAAATCTGCACGGGCATGTCGCTGTCGCTGGATGGCCAGGTCAAGATCGATCCCGTGATCGGCTCGAAGTTTGCCACGGCCGCCTCGCGCGGCAAGGTGCTGGGCAGTGGCCAGTTCACGGTGCTGATGCAGGATTCGGCGTACATCGATTACTTCAAGCAGGAAGTTGAGCTGCCGCTGGCCTACGCCATGGCGGCCAGCACGGCGCCGCTGGCCGAGGTCATGACCATCGCCATGGGCCGCATCAAGATCACCTCGGCTAAGGTTGATGATGGCGAGAAAAACAAGATTATCACCTGCGCCTTCGACATCCTGCGCTACCAGGGCGCCGACACCCAGCACGAAGCGACCACCGTAGCCTTCCAGGACACTAGCCTGTAACCATCCCGCCCGGCCCCGCGCCGGGTTTTCTTTTTGGCGCCAGCCAACCCCAGCACCGGCCCGCCCGCCGTCTCCATTCGCGTGGAGCGGTGGGCGCGTACGGGCATTTATGACCACGCGAAAGGCATTACCCATGAATCCCACCCAAGCAACCCTGAATACCGCCCAAACCCTGGCCGTCGCCGGCTTCGACATTGCCAATCTGTCCGCGCCTGCCGAGCGCGTGACCTTCGACGTGCCTGTGAGCTTCGACGCCGACGGCGAGCCCGTGGCCGGCATCAAGATCGTTGGCAAGAATTCCGACGAGTACCGCAAGGAAAGCCACGCTGTGCGCGCCGAAGGCTACCGCAAGTCCGCCAAGCGCAAGACGGCCATCGACGCCTCTACTGATGAAGGCTCCAATCAGCTGGTGAACGTCATCGACGATAACCAGAAGCGCCTGGCACTGGCCGTGGCTGTCGACTGGTACGGCTTCACCAGCAACGGTGCGGCTGTGCCATTCGACAAGGCGCTGATCGCCGCAGCCTTCGACAAATACCCGACCTGGCAGGACCGCGTTACGACCGCCCTGGAAAACGACGCCAATTTTTTGAAGGTCTAATCCAGGCCCTGCTGCTGTACGCCGATCACCTGTTTGATCGCGCTGCAGCTGCAGGCGATGGCAACGCCAAGGGCGATCACCTGGACACCGCCCGGAAAAACCCGCTCTACCGGGCGCCCGCAACGCCCACAGTGCCGCCGATGCCGCCCGAGCTGGCCTATATCTGGAACTGGTTCAGCCAGCTGAACCAGAAGCGCCAGTGCGGCATGGCTGTGAATGCCCTGACCAGTGCCGAGATATTGGCCTGGCAGGTGCGCCACGGTATCCGCTTCGATCCGTTCGAAGAAGGCGTGATTGATCGCCTTGACGTGCTCTTCATGCACCATCAAAACAAGAAGGAAAAATAAATGCCTGATATCGCCCAACTTGGACTTTCCATTGATACTCGCCAAGTGGTCGAGGGCAGCAAAGCCCTAGATTCCCTCGGTGAAGCGGCGGTTCGCGTCGAGCAAAAGACTGCTGGCGCCACGGCTGCCGTCGACAAGTTGGGCGAAGCCAGCGCTGGTGCCAAGGCAAAGGCCGCTGAAGGTGCTGCGGCTGTCGATGCGCTGGGTGATGCTGGCGCACGGGTCGCGCCAAAAGTGGCTGGGGCAACCACTTCCGTTGATTCGCTGAGCGCGGCGACGGCGCGCGTGCGCTCGACATCGGCCGAGGGCGTCGCCGCGCTGGACAACTTCACCAACTCGTCGGCCGGTGTGTGGCGCCGCGGCGGCGATGCGGCCAAAAGTGTCGAGGCCCTGGGTGATGCCACCCAGCGCACCGGCCAGCGCGCCGCCGTCAGCAATGGGCAGATGGACGACACGTCCAAAATCATGCGCGCCCAGGCTGAGCAGGCGCGCCAGGCAGCCCAAGCCACGCAAGCGCTGGGCGGCTCGACTACGCAATTGACGCTTGGCCAGCAGCAGCTGATCGAGCGCATGCGTGAACAGGCGGCAACGATTGGTATGAGTCGCATCCAGCTGCTCGCCTACCAGGCAGCGCAGATGGGCGTGACGCAAGAGACGCAGAGGGCTATTGCAACAATCAAGGCACATGAGGATGCCCTCAAGGCGGTAGCGAAGGCCAAGGAAGATGCAACCGCAGCATCTGGCCGATTGACCGGTGCGCTGCAATTATTGGCTGCCGGCTTTGCGCTCCTAAAAATTGTCGACTACATCAAAGATTCAACTTTGCTGGCTGCCCGATATGAAACATTGGGCGTGGTGATGGAGGTAGTTGGGCGCAATGCTGGCTACACAAAAACGCAAATGATTACCGCCACCGACGCGATCGCCCGGCAGGGCATCACGATGGTTGAATCGCGGGAGTCCGCGGTGAAGCTTGTTCAAGCCCACGTTGATTTAAAAAATGCCACGGTCTTGGCGCGTATCGCGCAAGACGCGGCTGTTATCGGGCACCTGAACTCGTCTGATGCATTCGACCGCCTGGTGAACGGCATTTCGCGCGGGAACGTATTGATCCTTCGAAACATTGGTATTAACGTGAACTTGCAAACGGCATATCGCCAAATGGCCGATGAGCTTGGCAAGACCACGAAGGAGCTTACTGAAAACGAGCGCGTTCAAGCCCGGCTGAACGCCGTTATCGAGCGGGGCTCTGACATTGCTGGAACTTACGAGGCCGCGATGGGCACAGCCGGAAAACAGCTGACGTCGATGCAACGCTATACGCAAGACTTGAAAACTACGATTGGAGAAACCTTTACGGAGGCTTTAACCGTCGTTGTGATGGGTTGGACCGCGCACCTCAAGGACGCAAATGGGCAGGTAAGCGAACTTGCGCGCAATGGCGAACTACATGACTGGGGCGTATCGCTGACAAAGGTTCTGGTCGGAGTGGCAGACACTATCGACACGATTATGACTGGCGCCCGTATGGCTGGCGCGTGGCTGGCGCATCAATCGGCAGGTTCCGAAATCAATAAACGTTACGACCGTGCACCGATGAAATTGGAGGAAGGTCAGTCCGTTTCAAATTGGGTGGCGAAACGTGATTCGCGACGCGCAACTGAGTTGGCAGAAGAAAATGTGGCTTATGAGGCTGCGCAGGCTGCGTTGGCAGGAACCGTAGGGCGCTTCGAGAGGGCGTACGAGGAGCGGCAAGCGGTGCAGACCGTTAAGCGGAAGCAGGAGGCCGATGCGAAGCTGAAGGTAGATATGGATTATGCAGCCAAGTCGCAAGCATTGATGATCGCAAACGCTGGGAAAAGCTTAAAAATTCAACAAGATGCACAGCTTGCGCTGGCCAATTCTGTATATGTCGGCACTCCGACGTATCGAGACACGGAGGGTCGCGAGCCCAAGCCAAAGGCTGATCAGGTCGAAAATACGCAACTCGCCGACCAGATCAAGCAGTATGAGAAAGTGGCCGCGGTAGCCAAGGCGCATTACGATGAATTGGCCAAGCTTGACGATATGTATCTTAAGGGCGGCGAGCTGTCAGTTCAGCAGGCATACGAGAACAAGCGCTCGTATGCGACCAAAACATACGAAGCGCAGATTGATGCGTATGACCTGGAGCTCGATGCGTTGACCAGCCACAACAGCCGGACCAAGGGCGAGGCTGCGAAACACGAAAAGCAGATCAACGAGATCCTCGGGAAGCGTGACGCGGCCGAGAAAGCCTTGTTTGACGAGAGCTTCCGCCGTGACGAGGAGGAGCGCCTTCGCCAAGCGGCGATCGCCACCGCCGCATCAGATGCTGCAAACAAGGAAATTGCGGCGATTAACGCCCAGGTCGCGGCCGTTGAGGAGCAAATTCGCGCGTACAACTTGTTGCCGGCGCAAAAAACCGCCCTGGCTGTCGCTGACCTTCAAGAACAAAAGGCGGCCCTTGCTAGCTTCGAGGGCAACGAGAAGGTTATCGACGGCATCAATAGAAAAATTGAAGCATTGAACCGCCTTAGCATTGTGCAGGGCAAGGCTTCGGCGCAAGAGCAGGGTGGCGACGTGGCCAAGGCCAAAGAGCTGCTGGATATCCTGACGGCTGTCGACACCGCAACGAAGTCGGCAGCGCAGGGTATGACGGCGTCGTTTGGCGCGGTTGGCACGGCCATCGGTGGACTGACGACAGCATTGTCTGGCTATGCCGTGCAGCAGCAGGCAATCGCTGCACAATTGGCAGCATCCACCAAGGATGCGCACGGGGATCCCACCAAGGTCGCAAAAGCCCAAGCGGCGGCCGCGCAGCAGGGCGCCCAAGCACAGGTCAAGAGCTACGGCGACATGGCCAGCGCTGCCAAGGGATTTTTCAAAGAGAACTCGGCCGGTTACAAGGCGATGGAGGGCGTAGAGAAAGCGTACCGCGCGTATGAAATGGCTATGGCCGTCCAGAGCATGCTTGCTAAAAGTGGCTTGCTTACCGCATTTACCGGGCTGTTCGTCACGTCGAAAGCTGCCGAGATGACCGCAACCGTGGCGACCGTACCGGTTACCGTGGCCGCCGAGGGCGTGAAGCAGGGCGCCCTGGCGACAACTGCCATGGCCGGCGCTATCGCCGTGCCATTCCCTGGCAATCTGGTTGCGGTCGGTATTGTTGCTGCAATGCTCGCAGCCATCGGCCTGGCCAGTGGCGGGGGCGGCGGCTCATCGATAAGTCTGTCCCAGCAGCGTCAAGCGGCCACCGGCACCGGTTCGGTGCTGGGCGACTCGTCCGCGAAATCCGAATCGATCGCGCACAGCCTGGCCATCATGGAGAAAAACAGCGGGCTGGGCCTGGCGCATACCATTTCGATGGACTCGTCGTTGAAGCAGATGGTGGCCGGCATCGGCAACCTGGGGAGCCTGCTGGCGCGCTCGGGCATCACTGCCGCTGGGGCTGGCGCTACGGCGGGCATCGCGACCGGCAGCACGCCCACGTTGGGTAAGGTCGGACAAGGCGTTTTGACTGGTGCTGCGACGTACGGCGGCGCGGTGCTGGGCGGCAGTATTGCCGGTGCCATGACCATGGGCACCATCGGCAGCAGCCTGACCATGATGGGCGCCGTCGCCGGCCCCATCGGCATGGCTATCGGCGCCGCCATCGGTTTTGTGGTGTCGAAATTGATCAAAACGTCCGTGTCGGTCAAGGACTCAGGGATCACGGGCGCGGCCACATCGCTGGGCAACGTCGACGCGCTGGGCTTCAATGCCCAGGCGTATGCCGACATCAATGTCAAAAAGAAGGCGTTCGGCATCAGCTACAGCAGCAAAAACAGCACGCAGACGGCTGCGCTGTCGGACGAAATGAACGACCAGTTCACCATGATTATTACCAGCATGGGCGACACCATCCGCAGCGCAGCCGACGTGCTGGGCCTGGGTGGTGCTGCGTTCAATGCGCACCTCAATTCTTTCGTGGTGGACCTGGGCAAGATCTCGCTGAAAGACTTGTCGGGCGAAGAGCAGCAGAAAGCCCTGGAGACGGCGTTTTCCAAGATGGGAGACGACATGGCCAAGTTCGGCGTGGCCGGCCTGGCGCAATACCAGGCTGTCGGCGAGGGTTATCTGGAAACCCTGGTGCGCGTGACCAATGATTTCATTCAGGTATCCGACGTGCTGGCGGTCCTTGGCAAATCTTTCAACGTTACCGGTCTGGGCGCAGTGGCGCTGAGCGAAAGCCTGATCACTGCTGCCGGCGGTCTGGAGGCGCTGACCAGCGGCACCAGCTACTTTGTCGAAAACTTCCTGACCGAAGCCGAACGTATGGCGCCGATCAGCAAGTCGGTGAACGATGCCATGGGCAAGTTGGGCGTTTCAGGCGTGACAACAGTCGACCAGTTCAAGGCCTTGGTGCTGGCGCAGGACCTGAGCACGGCGGCCGGCCAGGCGATGTATACGCAGCTGATCGCCATCGCTGAACCATTTAAGAAGGCCGCAGACTACGCGGCTGAGCTGGCGGCGGCAACCGGCGACTTTGTTGCCGTGGCGAAAACTGCCAGCGAAATCGCCAGCGAGCGCCGCGACCTGCAACAGCAGCTGAACGAGTTGACGAAAAGCGAAACCGCGCTGCTGGCTCTCCAGCGCGCCGGCATCGCAGACGTCAACAAGGCGCTGTTCGACCAGGTGCAAGCGGCTCGGGCGGTGGTGTCGGCCAAGGATGCCCTGGCCAAGGCCTACGACACGGAATCGGCGGCGGCCAAGACGGCGCTGGACAAGTCGAAATCGTGGGTGGCGACCTTGAACAGCCTGAACGCCAGCACGGCGCTGGGCAGCCAGTCCATCCTGACGCCGGAGCAGCGCTATGCCGAAGCGCGCGCCCAGTTTGAGAAAACCCTAGCGGCAGCCAATGCCGGCGACACGGCGGCGCAGTCTGGACTGTCGGCCGCCGAGCAGGCATTCCTGACGGCTTCGCAGGGGGGCAACGCCTCGGATGCCAAGTACGCGGCGGATTACGCGCGCGTCATTGCGGCCAACGACGAGGCGGCGAAATGGGCATCGGCGCAGGTCGACGTGCAGCAG
>JABXES010008006.1:0-16139 GCA_013375695.1 Dictyostelium brefeldianum | reverse complement strand
TTGATAATGATTTACTTTGATATTCGGTCATTAATACAAGGAAACTATCTTGTGGAATATAATGAATTATATGTGATGGATATGGTTGTTCTTTTGTAATTTCGTCTGTTGACAATAAGAATTCATTTAATTCATTTCTTGTATCATCGTTAATATGATCTTTAAATTGAACCAAATAATGATTCTTTATATTACCACCACCTCCATCGTTACTATATTGTTCAATATTATCATTATTACCAATATCAGATCTTAATAATCTTGATACAAATGTTGAAATGTAACCAGCATTACCACCACGACCATTACCGCCATTACTATTATTATTTACATATTGTGATTGTTGTTGTTGCTGTTGTTTCCTTTTAAATGTATCTATTATTTCATTTTTTAATAATATTCTTTTATCTAATTTTATATGTTGTTGTTGATTTTGTTGTTGGGGTTGATTAATTTTATAAAAGAAAGAGAAGTCTAAATTTGATTTGACATTATTACTAGTTTCTAATAACTCAAATTTGAAATTTGAGATAAATCCAATTAATATAAATATCAAAATTAAACCAGATACAATTAAAACTCTATTTGATGAAAAACTAAATTTCATTTTTGTAATAACCTAAAATAAAAAGAAGTGAAAGTAATAGTATTAGTATTTGTAATAACCATTATTTATGAGATATGAGATGTACACTTTATTATTATTATTATTATTATATGAATGACTTTGGAATAATAAAATGATTGTCATTCAAAATTTAATTTTTTATAGAGAGGTGCCATTGTTTTTTTGTTTATTATAATGAAATGTGTTTATCAATACATTTGAAATATATTGGGGTATGATTTATATAGAATCTATTAAAATACCAAACCGATCGTAAGATCATCATATTTGGTAAATTGTGCTTGTTGTGTGCTGAGTTGTTGTAAAAAAAAAAGTTGAAATTGAAAAAAAAAAAGTGATTTTGATATTGTGGTGTCTCTTCAACATAAAACCAATCAAATAAAAAATACTATTTATATTTACCCTTTAAAATATCAGAGTTTTTAATATATATTAATATATTTGAGTTACTAATTTCTGTATTTTATTTTAATTTTATTTATTTTTATTTTGATGATCATATTTTAAAAAAATAAAAAACACCCATACAAAATTTTAAAATCAACCTCAAAATATCTTTCGAAAAGTTGTGGAGGATCCAAATAATTTTTAAAAATAGTCGAATTATTAAAACTAAGAAAAATAAGATTGTTATCATAAAATATTTGTTGAGGGTTTTAATTAAATAAAAATTGTAAATTGTACAATTGGTATTGGGATTATAACACAATAATTATATTGTCAAGCCATGTTTTGTTGTGTATATATGATACACACCAAGTGTATAATTTATTGTTTTTTATTATTGGTTATTATTATTTACAAGTTGGGAGAAAAACTATAATTCTTATTATTTCTATTATTAAATTTATTTGTATAGTTAAAAATTGTATTGTTATTGTTGTTGTTAATTTCATCTTCATCACATCTTAGTGCACCACCAATACCCATAAAACAACCAAACATTCCACCCATTTTAATTGCTTGAGAAGCTGTATATTTTAATAATAATTTAACAGGTACTTTCTTTGGAACCAAAACAAATAGCATCATACAAACACCAAATGTTGATCCAACACCTGCTCCCATTGCAAAACCCATTTTAATTGAATCTAAACATTGATTTGGTGATTGTTTTTGTTGAATTGATTGTTCAGTTGGTTTTTTTGGCATAGGCATTCTTATTTATTATATATATATATTTATGTGTATGGATTTGTATTTGTATGGATTTTGAATCTTTAATATTTTATATAAATTTTAAAATTGTGAAAATGAATCGTTAAAAAAAAATTTTAAAAAAAAAAAAAAAAAAAAAAAAAAAAAAAAAACGGACATTTTAATTTTTTTTGATAATTTATTTCAAACAGTGAATACACGCAAATTACTTGTATACAAAGTTTAAACATATACAATTTGTATTTCAACAATATAATATGTAATAAGAAACATGAGTATTCCAGTAACAGATACATATGAATATAAACAATTAACTAAAGTGTTAGAAGTATTGGAACAACAACGTGAACAAGTTTTAAAAGATAAAGAAATCATTCAAACTGCTTTTCAAGATGCTTTAAAATCACCAATTGAATATATTGAATCTTTAATTGAAGGTGTAGGTATCACAACAATTTTATATAAACATATGTAATCATATATTAATACATGTGATATACCGCAGAAAATAAAATTACCAAAAAAGATTAATATTGTACAAATACCAAATTTTGCAGTTGGATTACCAAGATATAATAATAGTAGTAGTGGTAGTAGTAGTCATAATAATCATCATCAAGCCAGTAGTTCAAGTAGTAGTAAAAAAAGAGGTGAAAGAATTAGTGATACACCAATATATCGTACACTTAGTATAGATAGTAGTAGTTCAAGTAGAAGTAAGAAAATACTTGATCCAATAGCAGAAAGTGATACTGAAAATAAAAAGAGTGCATTATCAACATCAACATCAAATACAGATACTATAGAAGGTGCACCTTTTGCAACAACATCACAACCACTTTTAACACTTGAAAAGAAAAGAAATGATCCACAACCAAAATCATTTTGGACAGAAGATGAACAAGAGAAATTAGAAAGATTACTTGTTGAATATCCAGAAGAAGAAGTTGCAACTCATAGATGGACTAAAATTGCAAATGAATTAGGTAATAGAACACCATCACAAATTGCAAGTAGAACTCAAAAATTCTTTAAAAAATTAGAAAAAGCTGGTAAAAAAATACCTGGTAGTACACCAAAAAAGAAATCTTCATTATCATCATCAACTCTTAAAACATCATCATTATCAGGATTAGCAGCACAATCTTCATCATCTGATAGATCAGATACTGAGTCAACTCCAATAAAAAGAAGAGAAACAACCACAACCACTACACCATCAAGTTCATTAAAAAGGTCATTTTCAACAATGAAATCATCATCATCATCTTCTTCCTCTTCATCAAATATACCAACTACAATATCACATACAACAGCTAAACCACCAACTAGAACAACCAATGCATCATCAACATCATCATCTAAAATGATACATGAAGGATTTAAATGTGATGGCTGTGATGCAGAACCAATTGTAGGTACAAGATGGCATTGTGAAGAATGTATTCAAGATGTTGATTTATGTCAAACATGCAAAGAAAGTTATGAAGAAATTGGATCACACAATTCTTCTCATCATATTATACCAATTGAAAATCCTGATCCTTACTTTTTAGATGAAGATTATAAATTTTCTTATCCTTCTGGTGAATCTAATTATTTAGATCCAAATTATAGATAAAATAAACAGAAATAATAAAAATGTTCATAAATTAAAAAAAATGACACTTTTTTTTTTTTTTGAAATTTTTTTCATTTTTTCATTTTTCTCATTTTAGTCACACAACAAATAACTTACAGATATATTATAATTATCATTTATCATTTATTAAATGTCAGGAGGACCACATCATATTTGTGTAAATAGATTACAAAAAGAATATTTAGCACTTGGAAAAAACAAAGATATAAAAGATATATTTACAGCAAAACCAAACCCTGCAAATATATTAGAATGGCATTATGTAATTTATGGAGCAAAGAATTCA
Organism: Dictyostelium brefeldianum; assembly: GCA_013375695.1. Lineage (NCBI taxonomy): Eukaryota > Evosea > Eumycetozoa > Dictyosteliales > Dictyosteliaceae > Dictyostelium > Dictyostelium brefeldianum. The sequence goes on along the minus strand of JABXES010008006.1, from coordinate 12,425 downwards.
CATTATCAAGGTGGTTTTTATCATGGCATGGTTGTATTTCCATTAAATTATCCACATGCACCCCCCTCTCTGTTAATGATTACACCATCAGGTAGATTCATTCCTAATTCACGTATATGTACATCAATGAGTGACTTTCATGTTGAGTCATGGTCGCCATTTTGGTCAGTTTCAAGCATCCTCTTGGGATTGGTTTCATTTATGAATGATGATGAAGTTGGGTTTGGTTCAATTGTAAAATCAAAAGAAACAAGAAAACAATTTGCATCTGCATCAATGTCATTTAATATAAAGAATCCAATATTTGTTAAACTATTCCCAGAAGTAATTTTAGATTATAAAAAGAAGTTAAGTGAGTTACCTTCATCTTCATCTTCAAAATTGCCATCATTACCAACTACAACCACTACCACAACAACTACAACATCTACATCACCAACTTTAAAAAACGATAAATCAACAAACCCAATAAGGAAAAGAGAGAAACAACAAAATGTAAATAATGGTAATGATAATATAGTTATATTTATATCAATTATTATAGTTTTAGTAGCAATAGTATTATTTTACTTTATACATATGAAATAAAAATAAACAAGTATTTTAAAATGTAACAACAACAAAATAGTTTGCTGATTATTAACTCAATTAATTATGAGGTCAACATTATATATGTGATTGCATTGTGTTATTTATGGTGCAAAGAATTCACATTATCAAGGTGGTTATTATCATGGTATGGTTGTATATCCATTAGAATATCCACATAAACCTTTAATGATTACACTTAATTGAAGTTTTATTACTATTTCACGTATTTATGCACTTTCATGTTGAGCAATGGTCCCATTTTGGTCAGCTCCAAGTATCCTTTTTGGTTTAGTTTCATTTGTGAATGATGACAAAGTTGGATTTGGTTCAATTGTATATATGTATATAAATATTTTAAAAGTAACAACAAAATCAACGTTTTATGTTTTATATATATTATTTTTATTATTTATAATTTTTGATTAAAGATCTTGTTCCATTAAAGAAGTTTTAGTAATAACACCAACTAATTTACCCAATGAAGTAACATAAGTAAAACCTAAACCCAACATTGTAAACAAATGGAATACTTTATTCAATGGTGTTAGATCGGGTACTTGTGATGGAGCTAAATCCATCAATAAAGCAGTTTCACCACTATGAATAAGATCACCTAGAATATGTGTTCCCCAAATTGCTTGTGAACTTGTTTCACATCTATTTAAATCATCAATTGTAATTTCAAATGCGTCATATTCTTCGTTTATATCTTTTTTTTGTTGTTGTTGTTGATTTATATTTGTTGTAGTTGTTGTATTTGTTGTAGTTGTTGTAGTTGCATGTCTGTTTCTTAAAATTGAACCTTCACTACCACCTTTATTTAAATTTACTAACGGAATATCTAAACCACCATTTCCATCTTCTTCATCATCATCACTTATTTGTTCAATTTCAGGTTTATCATTATTTACATTATTATTATCGCTACTATTACTACCACTACCAACACTATTTTCATCTTCAATTTCTCTAACCAAATCATCATTTGTATGTGATTTTAAAATCTCTTCAAATTCACTACTACCACTATCATCTTCATCAGTTTGTTGAATTAATCTAACTTTATCATTCTTTTTATATTGTTTACCACTGTATTGTTCTTCGTCATCTTGATCACTACCACCACCACTATTTAAAATTGCATTACCACCACTATCTATATTATCACTACTACTATTATTATCAATACCGCCAATTTTTAAATTATTTGATAATTTTAATTTTAATTCATTAATTTTAAATTCAATATTTTCAATATGAACATCCAACATATATAATACACTTGATCTTTCAACGATACCAACTAATAACATATTCTCTTTTGAATCTACAATAGGGATGAATGTATATTTAAATTCATCTAAGAACCTTTTCATTTCCATAACAGTTGATGTCATTGAAAGGAAATTTAAATTCTTTTTCATAACTTGTTTTGCTGTCATTGTATATACTTTTGAACTACGATAATTTGAAAGAAATGGTAATCCTTGAATTTGTAATGCTGTATCAAACAAAGGACGATTGAAAAAGTTACCAACTGCAGTTGAAGTAATTGAACAAATTAAAATTGGTACTAATAATGATATTTGACCAGTTAATTCCAATACAAATATTGATGGTGATATATTTCTAATTGTACCACTTACTAAACCTGCAGATGCAATTGCTGCAAAACCTGCAGGTGCAATTGCTTTTGCGTCAAAAAAGTCCAATAGGATCTCACCAAATAATCTACCCAATGCAGCACCAGTTACGATAAATGGAGTAATTGCACCACCAGGTATTGGTAATACTACATTGAATGCAGTAGTAATTAACTTTACAACAATGAATACCAACAAATTTAAATATTTATAATACTTTGTAGTATCCTCTTCAAATAGGAATGGTTTTGGTTCTTTTTCACCTAGGAATTGTTTCATTGCTGAAGGTAATGATAATCTACATAATGGACCTGCACCATATGTGAGGACAGCAGAAAGGAATGCAATTACCAATACTAATATAATACGACTTTGTTTTAATATTGGATACTTTAAACGGAATCTAACCAACTTTTCATAAACAAATACAAATAGTGCACCAATTAATCCAGTTACAATACCAATACCAACAAATGTCACTAAATCTGCAAACCCATATTCCTTTGGTATAAATTCAAATTCATATACAGAATGGAAATTACCTTTTGAAAAGATACCACGTGATAAAAAGAAAATGATTGCTGTTGTTGTAGCACATAGGAAACCTTTCCATAAATTACCCATTACAGCAGTTGTTGCAGTTACTTCAATTGCAAATAATAGACCACCAATGGGTGCACCAAAATTTGCAACAACACCAGACGTTAATGCGCAAATTAACATTTGAAAACGAACAATTTGATTCTTTTTAATTGAATGAAATATACGTAGACCCATTAACAATTGAGCGATAATTGCAGATGCATGCATAAATGGACCAGTTCTACCAACTGTTAAACCAGCTGCTGATGCACATACCATACCAACTATTTTAGAAACCAATGTTTTCCAACCTAACACTCTTGATAAATTTATACCAGACATGATTGACTTCATTTCAGGTATACCTGACCCAACTGCATATGGTGATATAAAACTAATACAACAAACTGAAATAAATGCAAAGAATACACTATACCCTACAAATATTATACCTTCAACTAAATCGTATTTATCAAGTATTGCTTCACCCGTTGTTGCAGATACTTTATGACGTGATGTTACATAGTCTCTAAGGTTACCCAATTCCATTAATGAAAAGTCACATAACATACCCATTAATGCAATTAACACACCAAGGATAGGTATGAAAAGTAATGTTGATATACGCTCTTTTGCTAACCAGTGAGCAAACTTTTTTTTGTATGATGTTAAATCTGTAACTACATCAATTTCATCTTTATCCATTGTTGGATCTTGTTGTAAATTTGAATACATATCAACAGATTCAAATATTACATCGTAATCTGTATTTGATGTTGATTTGTATTCTTTGGTATCTTTGATTTTCGTTAACACTGAATGCATCTTTTTTTTATATTCATTACTACGTAATTTAGATACCACTGATTGCATACGTTCATTTATATCACCTGTACCACTTTGAATAAAATTTACAACTTTATCTGTATTACCCTTGAAATCAACATTTAATGGATTTAAATGATTAAATACATTTTGAATTTGTCCAACAAATTGATTTGTACTACTACTACTACCATTAATACCATCACCATGGTGTTGAATATTATCTTCATCATCGCCACAACCTTCTTCTATAATTGATTCAAATTCACCACCTTGTTTTGTCATATTTATTTATAGATAATAAAAAAACAATATATAAATAGGCGACGTTGTGTTTATAAAAATAACAAAAAAACACACTAAACACCACAAAAAAAAAATTCAAAAAAATTACAAAAAAAAATCAAAATGGTGCACCTGGTGAGAAAAATGAAAAAAACCGATAACTTTTTTGTTGAACAGGTAAGTAATCAAAGAAATGAAATATTAAATTTATTTTTATCATTTAATTGATCAATTTATTTTTTAAAATTTATAGGTAATATTATTTGATGTATAAATTTAGAATTCATTGTGATACATTGGTATATGTGACCTGAAAATTTCAACAAGTAATGATTATTTGATAAATTAATTATAGTCTTTGTTGGTTCCCTGGTTGAAATTGAATTTAACAATATTACCAATTTATCAATTTGTTTTAATTTATTATTTGATAAATTTAATGATTCAATTGATTTATTCTTTGAAAAGTAATTTGAAAATTGTTCAATATGTGTATCTGATATTGTATCATTTACCAATGATAATTGAGTAATTGTTGAATTTATTGAAATTGCGTTAAAGAAATATACTGGTATTGATAACAATGAATCCCAAGATGATATATACAATGAAGTTAATGATTTATTCTTTGAAATTGATTCTGAAAATTGATTTGAAAATGATTTACATGCCGGTTCAAATTGAGTATCTTGAAATGGATCAAATATACCATCGCCATGATATGTTGTATTACCATTTGATATACTTGATAGTAAAGTTGGTTTTTCAAAAAATGTATTTGTTTCATCAAATCCTTCATATATTGAATTATCATCATCTACATATGAACGGAAATAATCTGATATTTTCAATGATTTTAAATTTGAATTATTTGAAAGTAGTGTTGCAATATCAGTACAACATTGATATAATGTTAATGCATGATCATTTGTTTCACATGACATTGAATTCCAATATTGTTCACTTCCAATTTCAGGATTTATATGTTCAAAATTATGTAGGTCAAAAAGTAATAATGAACAATCCATTTGTACCAATGATTTATTTTCTAAAGCAACTCTAAAATCTTGAAAATCCATAAAATCATGTGACCCAATTTTAAATTCTGATATACTACTACTACCATTACCATTGTTGTTGAATAATTCAGAATATGAATAATGAAAAGTTGTTTCATATGAACTATCTAATAGTAATTTAATTGGTTTAAAGAAATTGACAATATCCCAATTCATATCTTGTTGAATATTACAAATACATTGAATTGTTGAAACTTTTAATGATTGCGGTAGCCTTTTTGATGTTGTAAAATGTTCAATTGATTCTAAATTACAATATAGTTCATTGAAATATAGTTTTAATGATAATGTTATATCTGAATCAACTGGAAACCTTTCAAATATTTCAATTGGATTATCGTTACCAACTATAATTACTAATGATACACGTTGAATTGATGGCGATTCCCTAACTAGTAATTGCCATGATTGGTACCATGATAATGATGAATTTGATGATATAACACAATCAAATTCAATTTCAACCAAATTTGAAAATTGTATCCATCCATACTTTAATGATGTATAAAATATATTATTACTATTAATTCTTAAATTCTTTTCAATTGATTCTTCTTCATCTTCATTATCTGATGTATCATCTTCATCTTGTAATAAAGTTGTATTATGATTTGATTTGAAATGATTATTTATCATTTTATAAAAGTTATTTTCAATTTCATCGTTTTTACTATTTCTATTTATTAATGATACAAGATAACGACGTGGTAAGAAATAATTTAATTTTGATGATAATTTAAACCATTTCCAACATACCATTCCAAAATTGAATGTTAAATTTAATGATGAATTTGAATTACCATATTTAGTTTTTTTATTTGATGTTGGTTTATATTTATTATAATTATTATTATTATAATTATTGTTATTATCGTTATTACTATTTTTATCTTGAATTAAATATCTTAATATTTTAGTTATTACATAATCTGGTATAATTATATTATTCATATTTTTTGTAGGTAAAACACACACATACACATAAAAAATAATAAAAAATAAAAGAGTGGTTTATAAATTGTTTACATGTGATAAATGATGATTTTAAAAAAAAAAGTCGTAAAATTAAAAAAATAAAAAAAAAAAAATAAAAAAAATTGTTTTTTTTTAAATTTAAAAAAATTAGTATTGTAATCTTACCACTGATGCGATGTTTAAACTGTTTACCACATTTTTGTTTTTCTATTTACCACACACGCATACTCACACAGATATATAAAGAATGAATAGAACTGTTTTATTTGTATTGTTAGTGTTATTATGTTGTTTATTTAATAATAATGTTGTGTTTTGTAAATACCCTTATTTATATTCATTTGCAAGTGATAATACATTTCAATTGATTAATATTGAAACAAATCAATTAATATTAAATCAAACATTACAATCAACTACACAATATACAATTAATAAAATTATAGAAGAATCTAATGATGGTGATGGGCTGGTACTATTTGTTCAAGATCAAAGAGATTGTATGCTATTGGAATATAATTATAAAAATAATCAATTTTCACCAATACAAAATAAAACTGGTATTATTAAATTGGGTAAATTAGAATATGAATATGTAAATCAACAATTTTTATATATTGATAATAATATTTATATTTCTGCTCATGTTGATGGTATAAAACATAATAATATAGCATCAATTGTAAATTGGGATTTTAATAAAGATAAAATGTATGTGTAAAAAAAGGTATAAATTAATTTATTATTGTAATGTTAATAATAATACTAATTTGCTTTTCTTACTTTACAGTAATATAATTTCATTAAATGATAGTTTATATAATGAACATATATTACCATTTTCAACAATAGATTATAATAATAGAATTTACATTTATCTTTATTATCATGATGTTAACCAATTACCATTTATTCAAACTTTTAAAATTGGTTCAAATGGTAATCCAAATAGTGATTTTAAAATGTACTCATTAAAAAATAATAGTTTAACTTGTTCTGATACTGTGGATGCAATTTATTATAGTTCATATGGTAACACTATAATTGTATCAACTTCTATTGAAGGATTATCTGTTTGTCAATTAGATTTAACTCAAGGAGAATGTTCTCTCAAATATTCAGTTTCAGTAGGTTCTTATGATAATAATTTCGTAAACTATTTCTTATCCGCTGATAATAGTAAATTGGTTCATATGGATGGTGAGGTTGATAATAGTGATTACATTGAATTCACTATCATTGATTTATCATCATTCTCTATCGTCAACACTTTTAAATTAACAAATTATTATAAATATACAGGAGAGGCTTTTAATTTTTATCTTTAATAAAATAAATTTACTATTTTTATTAACTTCATCATTAATGGTTGTTTTTACCACGCGAGTTAAATATCTTAAAATATAAAGTTGGTTTTTAAAAATTAAAAACGATGTAAAAATAGAAAAAATTTGGAAAAACAAAAAGTCATTTTGTTTTTTTTAAACTATAAATACCAGACAAGATGTGATTTACACGTGCATATTGTTTTATTTACCCCACATAATCATACACAATAACAAGAATGAATAAAATTGTATTATTTGCATTATTATGTTGTTTATTTAATAATAATGTTGTGTTTTGTAAATATCCATATTTATATTCATTCACAATGGACAATACATTTCAATTGATTAATATTGAAACAAATCAATTAATATTAAATCAAACAATGCCATCAGCTGATACTTTTTCAATTAACAAAATTATTCAAGAATCTGATAATGGTGATGGATTTATATTATTTGTTGAAACCGAAAAAAAAGAGTGTATGTATTTTGATTATAATTTTCAATCAAATCAAATTACTCAATCACCAAATAAAACTGGTTTCATAAAATTGGATGAAAGTTATGAAGATATAAATCAACAATATCAATACCTTGACAATAATGTTTACATTGCTGCTCATATTGAAAATATTCTTCATGAAAAAATACCATCTATTATAAATTGGGACTTTAATAAACAAAAAATGTAATGTGTAGAAAAAGAAAATATATTAAGTGTTAATTAATAGTGATAGTGGCGGTAATACTAATTGAAATATAATAATTACAGGAGCGTAATTTCATTAAAGGATAGTTTATATGCCGAACAAGTAATGCCATATTCAACAATAGATTATAATAATAAAATTTACATTTATCTTTATTATCAAACTAGTGGATTACCAGTTGTTCAAACTTTTAACATTGGTTCAAATGGAAATGCCAATAATGATTTTAAAATGTATTCAGTAAAAAATGATAGTTATACAATGGTTGGTGCTGTGAGTTCAATGTATTATACTTCATATGGTAACACTATTATTGTATCAAATATTTATGGGTTATCAATTTGTGAATTGGATCTCACTCAAGGAGAATGTATTTTCAAATTTTCAGTTCCAGTTGGTTCTTATCTTAATAATTTTGCAAATTATTTCTTATCCGCTGATAATAGTAAATTGATTCATATGGATGGTGTGGTTGAAAATAGTGATTACATTGAATTCACTACCATTGATTTATCATCATACTCTATAGTCAACACTATTAAATTGACAAATTTTTATCAAAATTGTACGGTAGAAGCTTATTTTTTTCATTTATAAAATTAAATAACATCAAAAATATAATCATTAAAAATAAATAAATAATTATAGATATACAATTAGTTTCAACTCAAAAAATTTCCTCCGTCTCGAGAATTTTTTTTTGTTAATACCCTTATTTCATGGTGGTTTTTATTTTTTAATTTACAAAACCCTGAATTACGTTCATTAGTAATAAAGGGGGAGAGAGGGGTTGATTTGTTTTTAGTTGTTTTTAAATTTTTGTTGTTTTGTTTTTTTGTTTTGTTTTTTTTTGTTGATTTGTTTATATTCAAGATTGTAACAAGATTGGTAAGAAAAGAGCAGGAATGCACTGATCATACCCAATTTGTAAACAACACAATCAGGATCCACAACATTTTGGAAAAAGTTAGTAAGAAATGGAACAACAATTTAATGAAGATTGTTATTCCTGAACACTTAGTTCCATACTTGAGTGGTTTGAACTATCCATGATTTCATTGATGATTGATTGACATTGGTTTTTAACGACAGTATGGTGGTAATTTGGGATTAACCCACCATACTGGCGGTGAAACCTTATGCCACTTTCGTGACCGACATCCGCTCTCAACTCTCGCGCCGTCCGTTCCAGAACCTTTTTTGTTCCTTCCCGTTATTTGAGACGTCTCGCCAGCGCTTTCGCTCTGACTAACCAAAGGTGTTGTACCGTACCAGGGTGTCCTTTCGACCTTTGTCGTCGGATGGTTCTTACAATCATTCCTCAGATTCGATTGATTGATATTATAATCCCTTCCTATTTAGTCTTCTTAACAATATATGTAAATACCTGGATCTCATCAGGTGACAATTGTGTGGCACTCATGGTTGGATTGAATGTTCTCCATACATATCAATTGTCATACGGCGGACTCGATCACGCGACTTGGGGTGTGCGGGTGATTCTCTATACCACTACACTATCAGGGCCCCTTATTTTTTTTTATTTTTTTTTTTTTCTCATTAGCCGCCAAACACATCTAAATTCATCTCAATAAGCGTATGTGGTCTAGTGGTATGATGCATCCCTGCCACGGATGCGAACTGGGTTCGATTCCCAGCATACGCAGAACAATTTTTGATTTTGAACTTCAACTTTTTTGACCATTTTCCGATTCTATAACTCAGTAGAAATCGATCTGTGACACTTTCATCATTGTATCACATCATTTTGGTATCAATCTACCCCTTTCAAAAAATTTAAATATTTAAATAAAAAAAAATCCAAACAATTCAAGCTTTTAAAGAAAACATCAAATAATGGACTTTTACTATAAGATAATTTAAAGAAATTAATTTTCCTTTCACTTCAAATAGACGCAATGAAAATACTTACTTGGTTTTGTATTAATTTCAAATGATGAATTTATTGAACATGCTGGTTTATTATCCAAAATTTAAAACCACCTTTCTCAAATAATAATAGTTTTTTTAAATAAATTATATAATGTTTATATTTTTATTTCTATTTTTTTATTTATTTTAACAATATTGTGTTTCTGGTTAAAAAAATATTAAAATAATTTGTGTTTGTGTTCAATAAATTAGAAACTGTTGGATGATTAATTTTTGTTTTTTCTTTGAACTCACACCATTTACAAAAAGTGTTTGTGGTGATCGTTTAATTTTGATTGGTGTGTTTGTATGTTTGCTTATCATTTTTAATATATTTTACAATAAATATTTGACTAATTACCAATTGTTTTTGCAGAAAAAAAATCGAAATTAAATCTTTTCATATTTGATCATAGGAACTGTATAGATTTATCTGGCATCGCTTTAATGCCTTAATTTATATGTTTTGATAAGTAGTTTTTGTTAATACTTTATTAAATATATTATATTAATTCTTTATTTATTATATATAGCCAGCACAAGTGCAAATGCTGAATTTTTCCAAAATATGGTTGACAGATTAATTTTAATTGAAGTGTCTGATATTGGTGTATACATCAGAATCACAATGGGCACAAATAATGAGAAATTAAACTGGGGATTCACATTTCCCCCTTTAGTTATACAAATTTTGATGGAGATATTTCATTTGCTGACTTTTCACCTTTTTCTGGGTGGAATAAACCAAATATTAAACAATACAATAGTGCAGTATGTTTATCTGGTATTGATACATTTAATACAAATTGGTATTCAGAGGAATGATCCAATTGAACAATGTTGATTATTAAATAAATATACTATCACTTGTTTTTCAAAGAGGATATTAGGGTACCTGTATAATTAATTATAAAGTTTGAAATAGTTTTAAATTTGACAAAATTTTTTTTTTGTGTCTTATATTTTTTTGTACGCCAACGTTTTGTTGGTTGTTGTGTACATTTTTTTATTTATTTTTCGAGAGCAAAAAAAAAAATTTTGTCATTTAACAACAGATTTAACTGGGGTTATAATCTACACACTTATAAACAACATTCCAGTTTAAGGATTATTTATTTATTGTATTAAATTAAATTACAAGTAGTTTTAATTACCTACTATAGGTGTTTATAAAAGACCATTTAAGAGTCCGCCAACAAGTGGTAAATTACCTAATAAACCAGTGACTGGTTGTAATAAACCACCAACAATTGGTAAACCACCTAATAAACCATGACCGCCTTCAGCAATTGAATTATAATTTTGATATGATGACATTGAAATATTTGAATGTACAAAAGATGTTTTGGAAAGAGAGGTATTTCCCATGTTACCCATTGATTTAATTGATGCTATTAAATAATTTTAAAATATTAAATTAATATACTTTTTTTTTTTATATGATATTTCATTTTTAACAATTAAAAAGATTAAATATATATATATATTTATGAATTCATACCTAAAATTGTCATTATTTATATTTTTATTTTTAATTGTAATAATAATAATAATAATGAAATAATTATTTTATTTTATATAGTTTTTTTTTTTAGGGTTTATGAAAAAAATAATATTATTAATAAATTTATAAATATTAAGATAAATATCAGATTGCAATTATTAAACCCCTTTATTTAAATACAGATTTAGTTTTTTTTAACTTATCAAAGAACAATAATTCAATTTAATGGTATCTGTTAATTAAAAGGAATGATTTAGATTTTGTTTTTTTAAATGTGTGAAGATAAAAACTTTTTTTTTAATTCATTTGTAATTTAAATATATTTTTCAATTTGAGATCTAAATGTAACACAAAAAAAATACAGAATAACTTTTGTTTTGAATTATAAAAAAATAATAATTCAATAAACGATATCGTTTGTATCTTATAAATTATAAAGAGTGTTGATGTGTTTTATAATGAAAAACAGTAAGTTGGGAAGTTATTTAAAAGGGGTAATTTTTTTTTACAAAGATTTTTATTTTTACAGACACACAAAGATATAAAAATCAAATTCAAAATTATTAAAAATAATAATAATGATGTAGTGGTAGAAACAATAACAACAATAATGAATATATATTGCAAAATATGAACTGCGGATAAACCAATTAGAGCAGCAACTATTTAACAAAGAGAAGAAATAAGAAAAGCAAAATGAAAAAAAAAATAAAAAAAGATAAATCAATTTGATTTATAGCTTTTAACATAGTAAAGGGGGTAATCTTTAATTAATATTACTGTGATTTGATTTATGTTACTTTTAGATCTTCTTATATAATTATTTCAATTAATGAGTTATTAAATAAAAATTATTTTTTGGATTTGAAAAAAAAAAAAAAAAAAAAAAAAAAAAAAAAAAAAAAAAAAAAAAAATTTTTATAAAAAAAAAAAAAAAAAACAAAAAAAAAAAAAATTTTTAATAAGCA
>JABXES010008003.1:0-16209 GCA_013375695.1 Dictyostelium brefeldianum | reverse complement strand
AGCAGACCATATGATATCCATTAATGTTGATAAAATACCACCAATATATGGTATACAATTAACACCAGTCAAAACAACAGTTTTAATCATACTTATTGGGTCCACTCCATCGCCATTAATTAAATTAATAATATCTTGTTTTGATCCTTTTAATAATGAGTCCAAAACTTTGGTACCATATTCAACACGACCTATTTCATTTTTAAATTTAATAATTAATAAATTTTATATAATTATTTAATTAATCATCATTATGATTAGTTATTGTATTCTTACCTCCCATAACTTTTGCAAAGTTCTTTGGTGGTACTTTTGGTGGTGCGCCTTGTACTACATCAGAATCATTATTATTTTCCAATTCTTCACTCTTCACTTCTTCATTTGATTTACAATCAGTGGTATTTTCTTCTTTAATCATTGTATTAATATTTATTTATATATATATAAAAAGTATGAAATTAATTTAAAAAATTATTATTATTTTGTTTATTAAAAATGAAAAAAAAACATGGTTTAAATATTGATATTAATTTTAAAACTGGATTGAACTGATTTTTTAACTTGGTTAAATTCATTTGATAACTACAAAAATAACCCTTTCACATAATGAATTTATTAATCTCCCAATAATAAAATAATTATAATTTTGGTTTTTTTTACAATGTTAAAAAAGTGGTTTGTTTTGTTTTTTAGAAAAAATTTTATGAAGATTCATAAATCACCTTCATCTAGATAACTTATTTTAAAATTGAAATTTATAAAGAAGATTATGATGTCTCACACTAATTTATTGTAATATAAACACCAAGTATGAAAAAGGTTTGTAAAAAATAAAAAAATAAAAAATTGTTTTGTAACCCCACTTTAAAAGAGATTTAAATATTTAAAACTACAATTTTTTTATAATAGGTTGTTTATTTTTTTGCACCCAAATTCAAAATGTTTGTAAAAAAATAAAAAAATTAAAAAAATTAATATGGCATCCTGCTTGTTGTCAACTTTCTTTTTTTTTATCTTATAAAATAATAGAAATTAAATTTATTTATGTTTGTTTAATCGATATTATTATTTGTATTTGTATTTGTGTTTTTATTATTATTATTTGTATTCGTATTTGTGTTTGTATTTGTATTTTTTTTTTCCAATAATTTAGTATGGTATTGCATTAATGTTTTGTGAAGTTTGGTTGAATTTGTTTTAGTGGTATTGTTTGGTGGAGATATAACTGATACTAAACTTCAAAGTTGATAACTTTTAACTACTTTCTTGATAACATTGATAACTCTATAGTCATCAAAATGATAGTATTAACCATGTTTTACCACATAAACTATCACCAACTACTTTTAATTGTTTCATTATTAGTAGTCAATTTTATAAAATGACTATATTTATTTGTTTTGTTGGTTCGATGGTAATGACCATTAAGAATTAAATTTCTGATTTTTTCTAAATTTGAAAAAAGATGATTTCCTATTTTAATTGGTTACTTCATTTATACTTTTTTGTGATAAAGCAGAACATTCGATTTAAGCAACTGCACCAATTTCAATAGATTTAGCTAATCCAATATCATATGAAATTGTGGAATCTCCATCTCCATTGTTGTTATAATTACGGGCATCAATTTGAGTTGCTACTAATATAATTAGAGACAGAGTAACGTTTTATTTCGGGTATCCAATTTTTAATTTAAATTTCAAATGATGTTGGTTGTGATACTGAAAAATATAATAAAATTAAGTTGTTCATCTTCTACTTTAAATTTGTTTGGTAAATCTTTGGAACATGTCCTCTGGAAATGATGAATTTGTATAACTAAATATCACTGTGTAATATATTGTATGTGTGTTAACAATAATTGTTGTAGTCAACTTTATTTAATTTTACCATGTTTTACCACATAAATTAACACCTAACTAAAACCTTTAAAGTTTTCATAATGTTATATGTCGTATGTATGGTTTGAGTTGATTAAAAAAAATATTGATCAACTAGTCGAATGGAAAAAAAAAAAAAGAAACTGGTATTTATTTTCTTTGAATGTTGAGAATTACTATATTGATTATTATTATTGTTAATTTGTTAATTGATTATTTATTATTATATTATTAAATTGATAATTTTTCACCAAATGATTGTTCAATTGATGCAGATAATTGAGATTTACTACCAGTTGCAGTTTTTGGAATTGCACCTTGTGAAAGATTGAGTTGATCTAAATTTGATTCTTCAGATACATCTCTACGACGATCAAAACCTGAACTAAATGAAGAAAGTTTTTCAGTGTGATGAGATTGATTTGCACGTGATTCCAATGGAACGTAAGCAACATTACGACGACCCATATAAATTTGACGTGGACGGAAAATACGCAATTCAGGATCAGATAATTGTTCAACCCAATGTGCTAACCAACCAGCAGCACGTGGAATTGAAAAGAGTACTGGGAACATATCTGTTGGAAAACCCATTGATTTATAGATAATTCCAGAATAGAAATCAACGTTTGGATAAAGTTGTCTCTCTATGAAATAACTATCAGACAATGCAACTCTTTCCAATTCTTTTGCAATGTGCATCAATGGATTTTTACCAAGCAATGCAAATATCTCTTCGGAAACTTGTTTTAAAATTTTAGCACGTGGATCATATGATTTGTAAACACGATGACCAAAACCCATTAAACGTTGTTTCTTTTGTTTAACTTGAGCAAGGAAATTTGGAATGTTTTCAACGGAACCAATTACTTCCAACATACGAAGTACAGCTTCATTTGCGCCACCATGTAATGGACCGTATAGTGCACCAGCACTACCAGCACAAGCAGTGTATGGATCAACTAGTGTTGATGAAATTTGTCTCATTGTTGCAGTTGAACAATTTAATTCATGATCTGCATGAATGATAAACAATTTATCCAATGCTCTTGTCAATACTGGATGTGGTTTATAATTTGATTCTGATAATCTATCCAACATGTATAAGAAATTTTCAGTGTATGATAATGTATTTAATGGATCGTTATATGGTCTACCAATACGATGACGATATGCACATGCTGCAATTGTTGGTAGTTTACCCAATATTCTAAATATTTGTTTGTTCATTAATTGTTTGTTTTTGTAAATGTCAACACCTGCTAACGCTGGATTTGCCTCTGGATAAAATGTAGACATTGCACTTAACGATGATATCAACATACCCATTGGATGTGCATCATAACGAAATGATTTCATCATTGATATTAAATTTTCATGAATAAATGTATGATTCATAATTTTAGTTGACCATAATTGATTTTGTTCCATAGTTGGTAAATCTCCATAAATCAATAAATATGCTACCTCTAAAAATGATGATTTCTCTGCCAATTCCTCAATTGGATATCCTCTATATTCTAATATACCTTTATCTCCATCTATAAATGTAATTGATGATTTACAAACTGCTGTATTATAATAACCTGGATCATATACCCTATAAAAAAGAAAATATTATAGTTATATTAGAATCATATAATACTACTAATATAAATATCATATCTCTTACATTGTTCCAAAATCTGATGGTTGTTCTTTCATTGTACGAAATTCAATTGATTTAACTGTTTCATGATTAATTGGTACTTCATATGATTTACCTGTTCTATTATCAATTACTGTGAATGTTTCTTTAACAATTCTACCATCTTGTTGATTTGTTTGAGTAGTTGAAGACATTATTTTATTATACAATTTGTGTTTTATAGTTTTATAGTAATTATTTTAGAAAGTTTATTTTTTTAATTTATATATGTTACAATTATATGAATGTTTTTATATTTATTTGCGCAAATAATTTTTTTTTTAACACACTACTTGAATTTGTATTTTGGAATTGAATAAAAATTTAAAAAAATTAAAAATTTCAAAAACTTTGGCCCACAGTGATTATCACATCAGCATAGTTTTTTCATTTTTTTTATGGCGATTATTTTTTCTGTTTTTGAAAAAAAAGATATTTCCATTTCAGAAATAAATCAAAATTGTAAATTTAAAAAAAACATAAAACATTATAACGGTGTGTTTTGTATTTTAATTATTAAATACAAATAATAGTATATTATACTAATTTTGTATACTTTATTTGAATTATATTATTCAAATATAAAAATAATTTAATATGTATTTTAAAAAAAAAAAATATAATTTTTTTTGAAATTGAAATGTTTTTTATGATTTTTGATTTGTTTTGTTTTTTTTTTAATCAAACATTTATAAAAAGAGCGTATTAAATAATTAATTATATAATGGTAGAACAACAAGAAAAAAAACAAAAACGTGTAGAAGTTAAACCACCATTTCATAGTAATATAATTAGTGGTGCTATTGCAGGTGTAATTGGGTCAACAACAGTATTCCCATTAGATTTAATAAAGACAAGATTACAACAACAAAAAGTATCAGTTGATGGTGTAAGACAGTACAATGGAGCAATTGATTGTTTTAAAAAGATTGTTAGATCAGAAGGGTTTGTTGGATTATATAATGGATTAAGACCAAATTTAATGGGTATTTGTTTTGAAAAGGCATTGAAATTAGCGGTTAATGATTTCCTTAGAACAACATTACAAGGTAATGCAGAACACATTACTATATTACAAGAAGTAATGGCAGGTGGTGGTGCAGGATTTTGTCAAGTAATTGTAACAAATCCAATGGAAATAGTTAAAATTAGAATGCAAGTATCAGAAGGTGGTAAAGCATCATTAAAAGAAATTGTTAGTGAATTGGGATTACGTGGTATGTACAAAGGTACTGCTTCAACATTGTTACGTGATATTCCATTTTCAATGGTATACTTTTCAATTTATGGTAGAGTTAAAGAGAAATTAACAAATCAAGAAACTGGTGAAATTGGATTACCAAGAATATTATTAGCTGGTGTTACAGCAGGTACTTGTGCTGCTTCATTCTCAACACCAATGGATGTAATTAAAACTAGAATTCAAGTTAAACCTGGTCCAAACGATCCTCATTACAATGGTATTGCCGATTGTTTTAGAAAAACTTTAAAAAATGAAGGTCCATCTGCTTTCTTTAAAGGTTTATTACCTAGAGTTTGTATCATATCTCCATTATTTGGTATTACACTTTGTATTTATGAAATTCAAAAGAAATTATATTCTCAATCTCATTAATAGTGTAACAACAATAGCAACAACAAACTATAATAAAGGTGGTTGTTGTTTGTATTAATTATTTATTTTATTTGGTTGGTTTACTATATAATTACTAATTTAAATTTGATGTTGTTGATAATCTATCAGATATAAAAAGCATAACATCTTTACTTTCCCAATAACTTTTATGTGCAGTTGGTACTGAACTATAATCTGAAAATGTAGAGAAACCAGTTTGTTTTAATTTAAAATCAAATCTATATCCACCAAAGTATTTACCTGATATGGTTGTATTATTATTATTATTGTTATTGTTATTAGTGGATGGTGGTACAGTTGGTAATGGTTTATTTGGTGTAGTTGATCCTGATACTGTTGTTGGTGTTGTGTTACTATTACTATTTAATGATTTCTTTGGTGTACTTAATGATTCTTGTAATTGTTGGTTCAAAAAGTTCAAATTATTATTATTATAAGTTGAAGATAATCTATCACCTCTTTCACTTCTTTCACTTCTTTCACTTGATTCATCATCAAATTCACTATCTGAAGAAGGTACAGATGAACCATTAAAACTTGATGTTCTTTGTTTATATTGTGTATTTGTTGTAGTTGTAGTTGAAGCACCATCAAATGATAACATTTCAGTTTCTTCAACTAATACATTATCACCACCATTACTATTATTTGGTAATGCTTTTTGTGTTGTTAATTGTAATGCTGTATTATTTACTTCAACATTACGATTTGTATTTGGTGTTCCAATAGTATTTGCATTATTCGTATTTGAATTCTTTCCCATTACTGAACTAATTTTACTTGATAATTTTGAAAACATACTTGATGATGTTGTTGTAGTAGCAACATTATTTACAGTAGTTGTAGTAGTAGAATTTGATGTAGTAGTTGTAGATGTTGATACACTATTATTACTAGTTGATGCTGTTGTAGCAGTACTACCATTACTAGTACTACCACCACTTGTATTTGATATTGTTGATAATTGTACATTATTATTTACAGTTGATTGTCTCTTTTTTGAAGTTATTGTTTTAAAATGAGGGGCTATAGATTCGGATAAACCGGGCTCACAAAATCCTTCATCAATTAATGGTTCAATTAATGAAGCTACAGGATCAGATGGATCATAAACATTAAATAAATTAACACAATTTGGTATATCTATTGATTGATGACCCCTAACTGTACAAAATATACCAATTGGACTGCCAATACAATATAAATTGAATACATCAAATTCCAACTTTGGGAAATTTATAGCCAATAAATATTTCTTTAAATCTTCTTCTACTTCAGCTTCAACATCATCTTCATCATCTTCATCTGATGTATCATCTGTATTACTTGTTGTACTTGTTTTACTACTTGATTTATTACTATTATTACCATTATTATTATTATTATTATTACTTGAAATTGAATTTAACCTATCTTGTTTTTGTTGTTCTTTAAACTTTCTCCAATAGTTGATATTACCTTTATCTTCTTTTATGAAGTTATTTTTATTGTAGTCATAATCTTGAGTGGTTGAATCTGTTGATGAATCTATATTTGATTGTAGTTTAATTTGATGACATAATATATCATAACATATCATTGAACCTAATGAATGTGCTAATATTGATACTTTTCCTTTAAATGTTGGATTTGCAATCATGAAATCTTTATAAATTTGATTTAATTTTGTACCAACTTCAGTATAAATATGTTGACCAAAAGTTGGGCTTGTAAATAACAATATATCTAATAATGTATGATTAATCAATTCACGTACTACTGGTATTGTTGTTGGTGTTACTTTCTTTATAACTCTATCGAATGTATTATGTACACCTGCATGCCATTCCAATCCTACAAATTTAACATTCTTATTCTTTTCTGTAATTTTTGTAACTGTTTGATATAATGTATTCATTCTAATTATTTTTTCTGTCCATTTACCTATATGAATAGTAAGACATGTGAATGTTAGTGTATAAAACCAAAAGTGTGTGGTAATTAATTGCTTTGTATAAGTAACCATACCTTCATGTTTTCCAATACCATGTACTGCAATAATAAGATGATCAACGACTTCATTATTAATACTATTATTTAAATCACCATTATTAATACTAATATTATTATTCATTCTTTATTATATGTATATGTGTATGTGTATGTGTAGAAACAAATTAAATAAATGTTTCTAAAAATATATGTTTTTATATGCGTGTGTGTTTGTGTTTTTGTGTTTTATGTGTGACAATTTGTAATGTGAGGTGAGAATATTACTATATTACTGTTATATTGTTTTTACTAATCTTATAATTTGTATTATTATTATTTGTGTCGCTATAGCGCAAGATAAAAAAAAAGACGACCAGTAAATTAATTTTTTTGATTTTTTTTTTTTTATAAAATTTTATGTTAAAAATGGGCAATCAAAAAAAATATCTAATGATGATGTGTAACATAGATGCAGTGCATCTGTTTAAAGTATTGTTACCACAACAATTCGTGATATTCATTAAATATATTATTAATTCTTTAATTAAAAGTAGTTTACACATCAATATCTCATGTATACCTAGAGGTGCTTGTCGTTTTGTTATCAGTGTTGTACAATCTTAAGATCTATACATTCTACATTAAATATATTAATTTACCAATATCACATAGTATGACATGTATGAAAAATAATATTGTGCTTTAGATTCATTATATTGAACATGTACATTTTTAAATTTTTTTTTTTACGTTTTTTTTAAAATTTCTCTCGGTAATACGGTAATTACATTTTTATTTTTTTCATTTCACACCACTTTACGAAAATAAAAAAAGAAAATTATTATTATTTTTATCTACAAAGATATATACAACAAATAAATAAATATAAATATAAATAAATAATGGAATGGCCAATTAATAAACCAATTTATGATATTTCAAAAAGTTGGGAAGAAAATTTAGAATTTGGACCATATGTTCAAGGATATAATAAAGATTGTTTCAAGAGAACAGATAATTTAGATTCAAGTAAATTTATAGATTTCCTAGGTGTTAAATTAGCATCACCAATTGGTGTACCAGCAGGACCATTATTAAACAGTCAATGGGTTAAATTTGCATTGGAAGCAGGTTTTGATTTACCAACATATAAAACAATTAGAAGTCATAAACATTTAGGTCATCCAGTACCAAACATTACATATTTAGATTTGGAGAGCGAACAAGGTACAAAACAATTCAATAAAAGTGATAGTGGTTCAACATTACATGCAACAAATAAAATACCATTGACAATGGATGAATTAGCAATTACAAATTCATTTGGTATGCCTTCAATGGATAAAGAGTATCTTTATAAAGATATTGGATTGGCACATAGTTATTTAGGTAATGGTCAAAGTATGATTGTATCAATTACTGGTACTGCATGTAGTGCACATGATTTCATTCAAGATTTTGTTGATACTGTTAGAATTGCTGTTGATGCTGGTGCTAAAATTGTTGAAGTAAATTATAGTTGTCCAAATGTGGTAACTGGTGAAGGTCAAATTTATCATAACCCTGATGCAGTATACGAAATTTCATCAACTCTCGTTAGGGAATTATCTGCAAAGAATATACCTTTGGTAATTAAAGTTGGTGTTATGGATGATTTAAATAAAATGGCAATGTTATTTAAACAAGCTGAAAATGCTGGTGTTGCTGCAATTGCTGGTATTAATACATTATCAATGAAAGTTACTGATCGTGTTACTGGTGAACCTTCATTAGGTGAATCACGTTTAACAAGTGGTGTTTGTGGTGCGCCAATTCGTGCTGCTGCTTTAGATTGGGTTTCAACTGCCTATAAAATTATCAAAGATCAAAATAGTAAATTAAAATTAATTGGTTGTGGTGGTATTGTTAAATCTGAACATTTCAATCAATTCTTAGATTCTGGTGCAGACATTGCAATGTCTGCAACTGGTTTAATGTGGAACCCCTATTTAGCAATGGAATGGCATAAAAATAATCAACAAAAACAATAAAAGAAAAATAATAGGGTCAACATGATTTAGGTTAAAAATGAAATTATTATTATTTTTATTATTGTATATTACAGTTTTGGGTATTTGGTTTTATATTATTAGAATATAATTGACAAGCTTTATCAGTTACTTGAATTATACCAATTTTATTCTTTTCTTTTAAAAATTCAATTGTAGTTGGATCATCTCTCAAATCAATTTTAGTTGCTAATAGTAGAATTGATGCATTTGGTATGTTCTTTAATCTCATGAATCCATTTTTGTGATACACTTTCATATGAAGGTGATGAGATTGAAAAACAAATTATGATTACATCTGTTTGAGGTATGATAATGGACATAATTGATAATATAGATTTACATGCTGTATCCCAATATGATATTCATATCTTTTACCACTATCTTCATTACTACTATAATTATTACCTGTATAACTCTCAAAAACAGAGGGTATATAATCAGTAGGATATTGTCTTTTTCCAATTTGTTCGCGATACTGTTTTCTTTTGTTATGTTCTTTTTTTCAAATTCTTTTTCTTTTTCCTTTCTTTGAGCATTACGTGATAATTTATCTTTTTATTGTTCTTTTCTCTTTTTAATTTCATTACCTGCAGGATTTAAATACAATTCCAAAAGGTATTATAGATTGTCTTCAAGATAAAACAGCAGATATTCTCATTGGCTGATCAATTATTTCAATTTTATCTTCAATCATACCCGGTATTGAATTTAAAAAAGAAATTAAATTTGTAAAACCAGTAAATCAACAAGCAATTCAAAATTCAATTGATAAATATTATTTAAAAACTGGTCAACCAATTAATAAACAATCATTAATTAAACAATCAACAACATCAAATACAACTACACCAACTACTACATCTGCTCTTCTTCACCACAACCAACAAGAAATAATTAACAACAACAACAACCACTCAGCCAATTATAAATCAACAACAAACAACAATTAGTCAACTATCATTGAATAATACTTCATCTAATTCAATTATTTTATTTAATTTAAATAGTAAGATCAAAAACAAATGAAATGTTGGTTATTTGATGAACCAAATGAAGAAGTTATTGAAATATATCGGTATTGGATATTTTATTTAGATGGATAACATTTAAATTGTTTGATACTGGATTGGCAAGTTTAAAATGTGTATTAAAAATATTGGAAACCCTTTTGACCAAATTAATAAAATTAGAATATTCAATGATAGAGTATGAGGCATCATGTCTTGGTCTAATTTTATTGGAAAAATCTGGTTCAGCATCAAAGAAATTGTAAAATCATCCATTAAAGCATCAATCATATAATTGGAGGAATTGGTTTCACCAAATATTTTATTTAGATTTGCAACTGAAGTATTATCATCTGCTCAAAATTAGAGAACTAGAATCGAAGTTCTCAATCTTATGCAATCACTCATTGATAAAAATGGTTCATCTGTTTGCGGAAACCTTAAACTGGTTATTCTATTAATTGCATCAAATTTAAATGATCCACAATTAAAATCATCTTGTATCCTTTGTTTTTCAAAATTATATAGTCATATTAAAGATGATTGTTTTAAATATTATAACTTTACTCAACAAGATAAATCATTAATTAGTAATAATCAATTTTCATCATCATCAAAAGTAACATCAACATCATCGTCATCATCATCAACATCCTTCATCAATAACATCTACTTCACGTAAATCAATTCAAATAAATCCAACAGATGAAATTTCAATTCAATTGGTTGAATGTTTAGAACTATTTAAAAATTATAAAGATACACATAATAATATTGAACATACAGTTGAATCATTAAAACAATTTTCAGCATTAATGAATAATCCAAAGATTGCTGATAAATTTATGAATTATGCAGAAGAATATTTCTTAGTTCTTTCAAGTATTTTATCAGATATATTTCCAACAGTTTTCAAAGATAGAGCAATTTTCAGACTTAGTAAATATTTAATTCATACATTCATTTCAATTTATTCATATGTCGCAGTTGCAAAACAAGCTTCATTTAAATGTTTGGAAATTGTTTTGACCAAAACAATTAAATTGTATAGTCAAACTGAATCTTCAAACCAAGCAGATACAACGGCACCATCAAATCAAGATTCAGAATGGTTATCAAAAGCATTTAATCAAATTTTATAACGTACACTTAAAAATACTAATAGTACAGTTTTGTTTAGTTGTTTACTTCAAATGATGACTGGTTCAAAGAAAGACCAATCCATTCAGCATCCTGAAAAATATAAAGATCTTTTGTTAAATTATTGAAAACTCCATCAGAATTGATAATTTTATCAGCTGACTCACTTTTAAATGATATAAATACATTTTTAGAATCAAATGCTTCATCTCTTGAAGAAATTACCAAAAAGACAGTAAAAACTTTGGTAAATCTTCAATGGTTATTAAATTTACTGAAAATGTAATTGCAAAACATCAACAAAAGAATTACCAACATTTATTTCATCTTTTAGTCGAAGTTGTTCCAAATCAATTTGGTGATTTAATTTTAAATTTAAATTCAAATAATTCAAATTTTAATAATATAAATATAAATAGTAGTTTAGAATCACTAATTGTTAGTGGTGTAAGTAGTGGTAGTAATAAAATATCAACTACCACAAGTAGACAATCATCAACTGGTAAAACAAATACTACAACATCATCGACATTAACTCAACCAATTAAAACAGTTTCAACATTATCAACATTAAAAGTTAATAAGGAACCAATAAATTATTCAGGAAAAAAAGATTCACAGAAAAAAGAATTACTTCAAGAAATATTTAAAAAGAATGGTAATAAAGAATTGACAACTGATGGTATTTTAGATTTATATTATTTTCAAACAGAGTATCCAGAATATGATATTACACTGAATTTAAATTCAAGTTCACAACAATTTCAAGCATACATTCAAAGAAACCTTAAAAAGATTAAAAACTATGGAGTCACCAAAAGAAAAGGATGACGAAATTGGAAATTATCAAGAAAGATTAAAGGTTATTCAAAATACATTTAATAATCAACAATAAAATAATAATAGTAATTACTGTATAGGTAGCGATAATGATAATATGACGCCACAATTATCAAATACTGCTCAATTAGCTTCAAATTCATTACAACGTTTAAGAACTTTAAATCCTTCTGAACAACAACAAAATAATCACCAACAAAATAATCAACATCAACAACAACAACAACAACAACAAACTCCATCAACCCCTTTACCAACAGATTTAAATTCAACAGTTGCTTCACTTGTTAAGAATATTATTATTGTCCATTCATATATATTTAAGATATAATAATGAAATAAGAAATGATATTACTAAAAGATGTTGGGGTTATATTAAGTGTTTATCTGTAAACATTCACTTAGACAAAGATTGGCTCAGTTGACAAATATATCAACAGATAAAAAATATAAACAAAAACAAAAATAGTAATAAAGAATTAAATAATATATAATTTAAAAAAAATGCATAATGGTGCAATTCTTGTTTTTTAAAACCATGGATACTGACAATATTTATATATGTTTTTCTTTTAAAATTTATCAAAAAAAATAATTAATTAGATTATTTTAAATTATTATTAGAAAGTCAACAAACTCAAAAACTGTGTTGATATATTCATTCATGCACAAGGAAAATGGTGGAATCAAATTGTTGATTATAGATACAATCAGTAAATTTGGTTAGTTATTGTATTTTGTGTAAAAACAAGAGCGCAAAATCAAATGAAAACTAATTTTAATAACAGTTTTTGAGTTTGTTAATAAATGGTGAAATGGTAAAATCGAGTATCTATTAGAACTTCTAATTCAGAAGAGTGCCACCTATTTTTTATCTACAATTCATTATTCTTTTTAAATTCAATGACATAAATAATATACTTCTTTTATAATTAAAAAATAAACCTTTTAATTTTTTTTTATTTTTTATTTTTTTTTAAACACTATATTATTGAATCATTTTGTTACTGCTTTTTTTTTCAATCTAATACTTCTTCCAATTCTAATGAATACATCATCATATCAAAGATCCCAATGGGTGACATTTGGAATTTTGCTTGGTCATAACCTCTATCTATTTCAATTACTCTTGTTTCAAAAACATATCTTGCCCTTACAATACCAACATCTTTACTAATTCTTGTAACACTTGAACTATCATCCTTGTATTCTTTTTTGGTCAAATGAAATTTTCCATAATAAAACTCATTATTACCGCTTCCTAGTTCAATTTCAACTAAATTATCAACTCTTCCTTTGATATATTGGCTGTCTGTTTCAGGCAATGAATAAAAAATTCTTAATTTATATTTCCCGTTAGGTTTACCAAATTTAAAAGTTACATGAAAGTTTGTTCTTTGAAATAGATTATGTTCATAATAATAATAAAAACCTTTTATATTTAAAATTAATATTATTAATATTGTAAATATTTTAATTATTATATTTAGTTTTTTATACATACCTGGTGTACCAGTAATGAAATCTGAAGTTTGACCTAATCTTGAATCTGGATCAGTTTTTATATAATGAGTTGTGTCAATAACACCAACCAAACAATGCCAATCAATATGATAAATACTTCCTTGAGGTTTACTTAATGTGAATACAATATCAAAGTTTCTATCTAAATTAGTTGATCTTTCATCAATATAGTATACTTTTTTCTTGTATCTTTTTGAATTTGAAAAATAATATAATGAAACCAAACCACTTAATTTAGGTAATTTATAAACACTTGGACATCTATTCTTATTATTTTCTGTACAAGTACTTCTTTCATTTTGTATTTGAACAAGACTATTTAACATTAATGCATATTTATTCAACATCTATTGGTTTATAAATTTAATAAAAAATAAGTTATTAATTATACTACCATGGCAACTATATAATTTTCAATAATTACCTTGTTTGAAACATCATTGATTTTATCTTCAAATGTTTTTGTGTCAGAATTTGTATGATTAAGAAAAGATTCTGGTAAACCCATTTTATTACCATAATAAATTGCATCTCTATATGCAGCAATTAATAATGGTGCAAGTTCAAGCATTGCATGACCAGTTACATGAATACGAGTTGGATGAGAAAATTGTTCTAAAACCTGTTCTAATGTGTTTATTAAAATCCAAAATTGAGAAATTATATTGGTTTGTAACGCAACTGATACCTCACCATTGGCATTTAATTTATCCTTCCATTCAGATTGTATGTCTTTAAAGTTTACTACTGGTATTCTTAAACTTTCAAAAAGTGATTTTGCATGATCTCTAATTCCATTATCAACTTCTTTTAGTGTATAATTTGTCATTTTATTCATCATTTCATCCATTTTTCTTTCCAATCTATCAGTACTATAATAAAAAATTTTAATTAATATTTTTTAAAATTTAAATTTAAACTTATATAACTCACTCTGAATTGCCAGGAAGTACAAAATGTAAAACAGTACTAAAAATTCCATCAATCGCAGCACCAAGTAAAGGAATTGAGCACTATAAATTTTATTAGTATACATTTAATTTTTATTTTTTAATGTTTATACTTACTAATGCAGCATGAACACCAATTATAGTAACATCTCTTGCTTCATTAAGAACGTCATCAAAAATCTTCTCGAAATCATTTTTTTTTGGATCTGGTGTATCATATCCAATGTCATAATCATTATCTTCTGATATTACAAAACTTGTGTATAGTATTAATACTAACGAAACCAAGAAAAAAATATTAACTTTCATTATTATTAATTTATTGTTTTAAAATATAATAAAATAACATTTTTTCTCTCTATTTATATATTTTTTTTAATGATTAAAATAAGTACATATTACTTTAAAAAGTTCGGTTATAACAACTGTACATATTAAAATATAATATTTTTAAATATTAGACAGACAAGATACTTGTTGTATTTCATTTTTATTACAAATTATCTTAACAATTGTAAAATAAATTATTTTAAACACCCATTTAATAAATTATTAACTTTAAATATTTAATTAAAATAACCAATATTAAAAAAAAATTATAAATAGTATTTTTAAATAAAAAAATTTAATATTTATATATAATTATAATGAATAAATCTATATATATTTTAATATTTTCAATATTTTTTATTGACTATATTACAGCTGTTAAAGAATGTCAGTATGGCTCAGTTTCTAGTGCACCTGAATTATTTCAATTTAAATTAATTAAATCAATTTCAAATAAAACATTTGAATATAATGGAAAAGTATGCAGACAAGCTCAAGATCATCTTTATGAAATAGAACCTTTTGGATTTGATGCATTTAATAATAAAGGAATTGATTCTGGTGAATGGTTCCATGGATTTATTTATTTTAAATATGAATATATGGCATATAAAGTTAGATTTTACATTCATAAAGATAATAGTGTAATTGAATATCAATTATTTGATGAAATAGACCCAAAAGAAATTGGCGAAGAATTTGGAGGTACTATTGAAAGTATTTCTGAAGATACTGGTGGCTTTAAATGCCCTACACCAAATAGTGATTCGGAGTTAAGAACTAAAACACCAACTCAAGTTTCAATGGAAGTTAGATTCACTCAAACAACTAGATATGTAACATACAATGGGTTGTATTGTATTATTTATGATAAAGTTAAAAGAGTTAATCATTTAACTTTTGATATTGAAAAGTTAAGTTTTAATAGTGATGAAATAGGAAAATGGTTAAATGCAAATGTTATTTTAAAAGAAGAAAAAGAAAAAAAATATAATGGTGTTCAAGTATTTGTTGAAAAGGACTATAAATCAATTTATATTAGAACTTAGATTATATTTATATACCTAGATTTTCAAAAAAAAAAAAAAAAAAAAAAAAAAAAAAAAAAAAAAAAAAAAAAAATTTTTTAAATAAAAATTTATTTAATTAAAAATTTATAAAAAAATTTATTTATTTTTAAATTTTTAAAAAAA
>JABXES010007997.1:0-16236 GCA_013375695.1 Dictyostelium brefeldianum | reverse complement strand
TTAATAAATATTTTATAATTATTTTAAAATATTTTTTTATTTTTTTTTTAAAACAAAAAAAAAAAATTAAAATTTAAAAATTATAAAAAAAAAAAAATTCTTTTTTTTTTTATTTTTTTTTTTTATTTTTTATTTTTTCATCCGCTCCTATTATAAATTTTTATTATTTTATTGCTATAAAAAATAAACAAAACACCCAAATATAAACTATAAACTATATTAATATATAGATAAATTTAAATAACATATATACATAATATGTCTGATTTTATTGGATTATCAGATGCTGATAATTATGATAACATAGGTATGTAATACAATAATAAAAAAAGTCAGTGACTATCCTTACTTCTTACTGATATATTTATTCTTTGTTATTATGTGCAGAAGAAACCAATGGTAATGAATTTATTATTGATGATAGTTTACCATTAATTGAAAAGATAAAGAAATATGTAAAGAGTGATCTTGTATTACATAGATTATATGTGGTTAGAGAATTTTCAGATTTAATTAAAATTCAATTCGCACTTGCAAATGAAATTTTAATTACATTTATAGAAGAAACAGTTAGTGATAGTGAACCAGTTATAAGACAAGCATTGGTAGAACAAATTCCATCAGTTTGTGAAAGTTATATTCAGAATGGTGGTGATGATGGTTACCAAAAAACATTGAGAAGTCTATTACCAATAGTTGCTCAACTAACAACTGATAGAAATCCACAAGTTAGAATGTCTGCCGTTGAATCACTTCAAGATATGGCTAAAATTATTAAACATCAAGATATTGAAGTTCATTTAATACCTTTTATTAAATCATTAGTAAATGATTCAACCGATGAAGAACATAGAGTTCAAGCTGCAAATGTAAGTGGTAATATACATATATATTACAACATACATACTAATTACTATTATTACTATTACTTTAGTTATGTCATAATTTATCACCAATTTTAGGTGAAGAATTAACAAAATCAATTATTTTACCATTTATTAATAAATTGGCAAATGATCTTTCATTTAGAGTTAGAAAATCAATTGCATTAAATTTAGGTGGAATTTGCCAAACAATTGGTGTTAAGGATACAACTGAATTATTAGTAAGTAAATAAATATTTATGTATATGACGTGATACTTTATATTGTATGTATCTAACATATGCTACTTTTTGTTTTTTTACAGTTACCAATATTTGTTCAATTATCAAAAGATGAAATGTGGGCAGTTAGAAAAGGTTGTGCAGAAGTTTTAATAGTTATTAGTCAAAATATTTCACCAATTGAAAGATATTCAAAGTTAATTCCAGTTTTTGAAGAATTTGTTGGAGAAGATGTAAATATTTAACGTTGTGTGAAAATAATATTTATATTAGTAATATTATATTAACTTATGTTTGAAATTTACAGACATCTAGATGGGTTAATAATACAGCATTTCAAAATTTAGGACCATTTATTGCAACATTTGAAGGATCACAAATTACACCAAAATTATTACAACTATATACCAATATGATTAATCCATCAACAATTAAATTCCCAGATAGTGATTTAGTTACACATTGTGCATTCAATTTTCCGGCTGTTTTATATACAGTTGGTAGTTCAAGATGGCCTGAATTAAAAGATACTTATTTAACTTTAGTTAAAGATACAAATGTAAGATATACTTTTTAATAGCAGTAATAATAATTATTATTATTTACTGGTTACTAACAAAAGTTTTTTTTATAGTGGAAAGTTAGAAGAACATTATCACATTCAATTCATGAAATTGCAAAGATATTAGGACCAGTTGAAACTAAAGCATCATTGGTACAATGTTTTAATTTATTCTTACAAGATTTAGATGAAGTTAGAGTTGGTGTAGTTAGACATTTTTCACAATTTTTAAAAACATTGGAACCAATTCAAAGAGAATCATACATACCAATTATTCACGGTTTTGTAAATGATCCAAGCAAATGGAGATTTAGAAAATTAATTTCAAAGTAAGTTTAAGGCTAGTGGCTTTCATAATTTTAATATATATACTAATAACAAGATTATGAATTTGCAGACAAATAGGTGAAATGTGTGATTTATTTAATTTAAAAACCAATCTTACTCAATTATCACCAATTTTAATAACACTATTAAATGACTCTGTTGCAAAAGTTAGAACTTATGCAGCTTCGAGTGTTGGACATTTAATTTTAAAGATTTTAAATAGTGAAAATGATAGTAGTAATAGCAATAATAATAATAATAATAATAATATAGATGTAAATAATAATAACAATAATAACAATAGCAATAATAATAATAATATATATGATAATGAACACCAACCAACAGCAGAAGAAATTGAAGAATTTAAAAAAGCGACAATTGATAGCATTAAAAGTTTAGGTAAAGATCCATCATTTTCAAATAGACAAGTTTTCACTAAAATATGTGGTTATCTAATTGATCAATTGGAACCTACCTATTTTGAACAAAACTTTTTATCAATCCTTTTACAATTAGTTCGTGATCCTGTACCAAACGTTAGATTAGTTACAGCAGAAATTCTATCAAAAGTTTATTTAAATCCAAATTTTTCAAATAATTTACAAGTTGAAGAATCTATTAAAGAATTACAAAAAGATCAAGATAATGATGTTTTATATTTTAGTAATTTAAATAGTAATGGTGGTGGAAATAATCAAGAAGAACAACAACAAGAACAACAAGCTGAACCAGTTCATGCTGAATAATAAATAAATAATAATAACCTCAATAATAATAACAAACAACAAACATAAAAAAAAAGAAAAAAAAAAAAAAAAAAAAAAAAAAAAAAAAAAAAAAAAAGAAAAAAAAAACAAAAAAAAAAAAAAAAAAGATAAATACAAATTTGTACTATATATAGAGAATTATGTTTGATCGACTCATTTAATAATCATAAATATTCTTTATAAATAAAAATAATAACAAAAAATAATAATAACAATCATCATCTTTTTTATTTTTATTGTTTGTGTGGTTTATAAATTTAAATTTTATGACGACAATTAATTTCTAAATTATCCATGGAAGGATCATTTTCATTTGATGTTGTTGATAATTTACTAATTGAATTTGGATTATAATTTAAATATTTATTATCACAACTTTTAAATTTAACCAAATTAAAAGTTGATATACCATAATGATCTTCTTTACTCCACCTTGATTCATACCATAATGATAGATTCCATTTTACTGAATTCCAAATATAATCATTAAATATAACCATTTCAAATATAAAACAATTAAAATCGGTTATTTGATTTTTATTTGTTGTTAATGGGAATGTCCATTACCACTATACCCAATTACTAAACCATCACGGTCATATTGAAATGAAAATCCATTATAATTTGGAATAGTTTGAAAATATGATTAACATTTCTTTAATAAACAATTTATGAAAGTATGATACCATATTATCTTTAACTAACATATCACGTAAAATTTCTATTATTTCTTTTTTTTGTGATAGTTTTATTGATAAATTATTATTTTCAATATTTTCATCATCATTGTTATGATTTATAGGGTTACTGACACTTGCATCCATTTTAAATTTCACACATTAAAAAAGAAAAAAAAAAATAATCATTGATGTTGTGTTTCATTGTTTTGACTTTTTTTTGAAAATGAAACAATAATTAAATTTAAACATACAAATAATACTAAGCAAATTTAAAGTAATAATATATATACAAAAAACAATTATTTCTATTTTTTTTAATATAAATTTAACAATTAAAAAATATCTTGTAATTTTAATTTTTAATTTTTTTTTTTTATAAAAATGTAACTTTTTGACTTTTGATCATTTTTATTTTTTTTTAAAAACAATTATATTGTGAAAAGTTATATAACTATTATAAAATGCCAAGAAAGAAAGATGATAAAGATGAAAAGAATCAAGCAAAATTACAACAAATGGAGCAAAGAGGTTTTAAACCAAAATCTAATAAAGCAAATCAAAAATCTACTACAACTACAACAACAACAACTACAACAGTTATAAAAGAACAAAATAAACACATGGATGATGAAATATTTAGTAAATTTAAATATGATAAACCAATGGAACTTGGTGAAATATTATTTTGGAAAGTTTTTAGAAACATTTATTTAAAACGTACAATTTTACCATTAATTACAAATGATGGTAAATTAAGAATTGGTGATTCATTTACATATAAAGATGTTGTATCAGTTCAATGGATGTTAAATTATGGTTATACAGAATTATTAAGAGTAAAAGTTATAAATGGTGAATTTCTAATTGATTTCTTTGATATTGAACATATATATAATTTACATCACTATGATAATACAATACCAAGTTTACCAACTATACCACAATTACCAATGAAATCAATTTTTAAAGAAATTTCAAATGATAAACTATTTTATGAATCATTATTCAAAAATTATAAACAGTATTTCATTACTACATATATTTATGAAAGTTGGTTTAAATTAAATGAAATACATGCAAATTCATTAATACCTGGTAGTTCGGGAATACCATATAGAATGTTGGATTATACAGCTGGTATCGCAATGAAATATGATAATTTAGTAGCATTTTCAATTTTGGTAAATACATATGGACTCAATCCAAATGCTAAAATGTTTTACAACACTGTAAATTATGGGTCATTTCAAATTGCAAAATTTATATACAAACATTTAAAACTATCAAAAAATGATAATGTTGGTAAAGTTTGGAAAAATTCAACATTTATTAAATCATCAATAGGTGAAGAAAGTCCAAAAGATTTCAAATTGTTGATTAAATTGGTAGATTTTCTCATCAATGATTTAAAATTCATACCACCAAAAGAAATGAATAAAGTTAAAGAAGATATATTTCAAGTTGATTTAAAGTCAATTACTGTTGGTGAATTATTAGATATTTGTATTACAATTTCAACATTGCTTGGACAAACAAATTTATTTGATGATTATTTAAAATCAATTTCAAAAAAAGAAATTCGTGATAAATATATGGGTTACAAATGTCAACTTCAAACATACCTTCCAAATCCATCAACAGATTTCATTGGTAGAGATGAATTGTTAAAAATTAAATCAGATCACAGTGATATTTTACCAAGTAGAGTGGAGTCAATTCCAAATACAAATGAAATAGTTGAAGTATTATTTAAAATGGCATTAACATTTACAAATTATTCAACAAATTTCAAAGATAATTTCATATTTTTCAAATGTAAATATTTAAATGATCATTCATTAAATTCAATTCATAAAGTAAATTATTTATATCCAATTGAATTTGGATCATTTAATGATATATTTAATTTCCCAGATCAAGATTCAAAATATTGTGAAGGTAAAACAACAATACTATTCAAACATATTCCAAATAATCAAGAATTACAATTACAATTTATTCAAAAATCAATTGAAAATATTAACCAATGTTCCATTCAAGATATACCAATTGTTAAACCAATTACATTAATTACAATGTTGTTAAATATTGATAGATTAGATTTAATTGAATTGGTAGTAAATCAAACGTCTGGAAAATTAAATGAAATTGAAATAATGCCAGTTGCATTACTTGACTTAATCCGATCAACAGAGACATTTGATTATTTTTATAATCAATGTCAAGATAAATCAAAATATTTCACATTTGAAAAATGTTTAAAAAGTAATCAAGGTATCAATTTAATGAAACATATTAAATCAAATCATAAAGAATTATATTTGAATTTCCTTACCACAACAATGGAAGACCTTTATGGAAATTTAATTAGTAAACCATTTGATTATTCAATGGAATCATTATTATTCATTTATGAAAATTTATCAGATTTTAGACATTGTTATTCAAGAATTGAAATTTGGAAACGTTGGAATTACTTTGAATTTACGTTGGATCAATTTATTCATTTAGTAAAATATACACCTGCCAATGAAAAGTATTCATATCATTGTGGTTCAACCAATGATTACAGAGAATTAAATTCAGTAATTACAAGTGGAAATACAGCATGGTATGGTAGTACAACATTACCAGCAGTTTTATTTTGGTCAGATGCACATAATCATTATAAATCAAAATCAACATTGAGACAATTACATTGGGTAAAAACAAATAGACCATTAGATTTACAATCAAGTAGATGTGATCCGTTATATGGACATGAAGGAGAAACAATTATTAGTTTACGTGATATTAATGTATTATCATCAACATATGATTATTACACTGGTAAATTCAATGTAAATGCAATTTCAAATTTCATGACATTAGCAACTGTATACACACCAACTTCAGTTGAACTATACAGAAATAATCAATTATTTTATCAAATTCGTAATATTATCGGGTACCTCGGTGACACAGATAAATTAGCAACACTATTTAAAACGTTTAATATGAAAACAGTTTCAGATAGTGCAACATTCTATTCAATTTTCATTACACCATTACTTGCAATAGCAGCTAGATTTGGAAGATTTAATATATTTCAATTTTTAAAACTAAATCAACCATGGATTTTCAATGCATATTTAAATTATGATAATACAAATACAAATTATTTTTGTTCAACAAGAAGTCAAGCTTTTATTAACCCTTGTTTCAATTTCCTATTACAAGTTGCAAAATCATACAACAATATAAATTTATTGATTTATATTAGTAATGATATATTTAAAGAACATATTGAATCTTTAAAATATAAATAAATAAAATGTTTTCTTTATCATTTTTACGAATTGGTGTTCTTATAACTAAACTTGTTCATATGAACATACAGAAAATATAGAAGCATTAAAATATAAATAATTTAATATCGTTTTGGTAATTTTGGTCATTTTTGATTTTTTTTAAAAATATCTCACGCAGATACCACCACATTAAAAAATGGATAAAGTAATAGCATGCAAATAAATAAATAATAACATTGTAATACAAAGAGATAATAAATTATAATAAATAATTAAACTACCACCACCACCACATTAAAAAATGGATAAAGTAATGATTTGTTTCAACTTTGGAAAAGAAATATTATTTAGAATGAGTGCAACACCAACATCTATATTATTACCAGAACCTGATAGAAATAGTAATGGTATACCTAAAATATTAGGTGGTGTTGCTTTAGGTGCTGTTTCTTTAGGAATTGGTTTATTACCTGATGGTGCATTCACAATTGCTGATACACAATGGGCCTGATAACAGGTGCAACTGGACTTGCTCTATTTACAAGTGGTATTGTAGATGCATCTCAAATTTCAAAACAAAAACAAGTCTAACCCCTCATTCAAAAAACAAAAAATTGTAATAAAAGTAAAAAAGAAATATTGTACATAGCCCAACAACTTTATGTGTATATATGTGTGAATGATCAATCAATTTATTTATTTAAAGTAATAAAATTGTAATTGATATAATTAAAAACGTAAAGAATAAAGAATACATTTTAATGGTTGAATTACTGTTACCAGTTGTAGTGGTTGAGGAAACTGATATTTGGAATGTAGTTGATTCAGTACAATATTGATGATTATCAACTTGAGCTAAAAGACAAGATGCACAATAGAATGATGGATCTAAATCAATACAATTTGTAAATGTAATCTTGGAAAAAGCGCAACCAAATAGTTGATTTGAAATTGATGAATTTGTAAACTGAACAAGAGAGAAAGTAGCAGTTGATGAAGATGCAAATAAAATTTCACCTCTGAATATATTTGATTGTACTGGTGGAATAACAGTTGAAACACCTGATAATGTAAATGTTGAATCACTTTGAATATCAAATGTACCACCATAGTTACTAGCATCATTACCAATAAATGATGAGTCGTATACTGACATTGATATACCGATTGCATAAATTGCACCTCCACTTGTAGTTGCAAAGTTATTTGTAAAACTGCATTTGTTTATAGTGTTTATTAATGATGATGAAGAGTTATCATTCTCCATATAAATTGCACCACCAAATGGTGATATGTTATTGGTAAATGTTGAATAGTAAATACTTAATGATTGATATATTTCATCACTTGTTGATGTTATAGCACCACCATAATTTGTAGCATTGTTATTGGTAAATGTTGAATTATTAATAGTTGTTGTAGTTGACCCATCTGCGAATATTATACCATTTGTTGTACTACAGTTATTAAAGTTACTTGTTTGAATTTTGATTTGACCACTTGGAGAATAAATGAAATTTCCAAATGTAGAAGAGGTAACATTTACATTTAAAGTTTGAACAATTGAATTTGATCCTACAATTGCTGGAATTGGGTATAATGTACCATTCACTGTTATATATTCATCAATAGTGGAAAATACTGAATTTGAAATTTGAAGAATACTATCTGGGTTTGCTTTTAATGGATTACGATCCATATTAATACCAATAATTGGAATACGTATTGTTGATTCAATATTATTAAACGAACAGCCATTAAATGAATTAATTGATTTTGATTCATATGTTACAACATTTAATATTGATTGATTAACTATATTTTGGAACACTATATTTTCAACCAATAAATATGTTGAAACTTTTGATTCACTTGTTGATTCTAATTCTGATGCTGATCCTGTTGCTGAAGCTGATGATGCTGATCCAGATGTTGTTGGAGTTGGTTCTGTAATTGAAATTAAAGTTGTATTTTCAATTCCACTATAAATATTACTTGTAGAATTATAACCATCAAAAATTACGGAATTTGAATTTGGTGTATATGATGTAATTGTTAAATTAAATTGATAAATTTCAATTATATTATTTTGATTTAAACTGTATACACCATCTTGTAATAATAATATTAATGGTGAAGAAAGTGAAGAAGAGGATATATTTTTAAAATAATCAATTGAATCAATAATTGTATTACATGTAAATGTGGAAGCAGTACCACATTCACTACCTTTATTATAATTATTATTATTTGTTGGATTTACAATCAATGTAATTGAATTGGTTGCATTATTAAAATTTATAAAATTTAACAGCAAAACTATTATTATTGAAATTATTAAACTTTTATTATTCATTGTTTACTGTTATTGTCTACCGATGAGTGTATAAAAAACAATAAATAAAAAACGAATTCTTTCCAAAAAAATAAATTTTTATTTTCAATATTTTAATACCAGTTATTTTTTTTAAATACCAGCAATATTAAAATAAAGAAAAAATAAAATTTATGCACACGACCAAAGTTGACTTTTTTTTAAAAGTAATAAAATTGATATAAATAAAAATGACAAGAATAAAGAATACATTTCAATGGTTGAATTACTATTGTTACCAGTGGTCGTTGTAGTTGCAACAGGACAATATTGTTCATTATTAACTTGAAGTAAACTACAAGATCCACAAAAATATAATGAATTTATATCTGTACAATCTGTAAATGTTGAATAGATATTGATGATATATTTGTGAATTGAATTTGATCAAAAGTTACAGATGATGCAGTTGCATATAATATTTCACCAATTTGTAAATTTGAATGTTGAAACACCTGATAATGTAAATGTTGAAAATTAAATATTAAATGTACCTGCATCATTAATAAATGCTGAATCGTATACTGACATTGTTGAACCCAATATAAATAGCACCACCATTAACTGTTGCAAAGTTATTTGTAAAACTGATTCAATTGTTTAGTGTTTAATATACCTTGATTTGAATTAACATTTTCCAACCAAATGGTGAATAATTACCATTAAAACTTGAATGATAAATATTAACTGGTTGATTTAGGGTACATTTTATTGATGTAACAGAACCACCATACATTGGTACTATTATTATATAAAAATGTTGAATTACTAGTAGAACCTGTTGCATATATAACACCATTTGTTGTATTATTAAAGTTACCAAACTGAATTTGAATTTCACCATTTGAACAATAAATAAAATTATCAAATGTTGAATCTGTAACATGTAGATTTAAAATTTGAATTGCACAATTTGAAATTTGAAGAATACTATCTTCTGTTGCTTTTGATGGAGTACGGTCAACATTAATACTAATAATTGGAATACCTATGGTTGATTTCATATCCATAAATGCACAATTATCAAATGAAATTTTTACTGCTGATTCATATGTCACAACATTTTTTTTGTACTATTATATATATCTTCAAATACTATATTTTCACCAAATAAATTTTGTTGAAACATGTGATTCACTTGTTGATTCTAATTCTGATCCTGATACTGATCCTATTGTTGATCCTGATAATGATTTTGATCCAGATGTTGGAGTTGGTTCTGTAATTGATATTAAAGTTGTATTATGAATTGCTGATTATTGAAAAAAGATTAAAAAAGTTATATTTTTTGAACCAGGTGTATGATGTAATTGTTAAATTTCAATGATATTATATTGATTTAAACTGTATACACCATTTGTAATAATATTAATGGTTGGAATGTTGCTGAAAAAGGTGATGAAGAAGATGCTGATATATTTTTGGAATAATCAGTCGAATCAACACCAATTGATGGTGAACTTTACACTGTTAATCATTTATTTATTTCGGAAAAATTAGCCCAGAGTTTATTATCTGGTACCAGTATTTAAATAATGTTGTGTATTTAATTGACCAAAATAAAAGTAAAAAATATGGTGTGTGCTATCAAATCATGATTTATTAAATTCTTGAAAATTTATTTATTTATTATTTTTTTTAAAGTAATAAAATTGAAATTGTAATAATTATAAACGTAAAGAATAAAGAATACAGTCTAATGTTTGAATTACTGTTACCAGTTGTTGTTGATGATGTAGTTGATGAAGAAACTGATAATTGAGCAGATGTAGAAGAAGTACAATATTGTTGATTATCAACTTGAACTGAAATACAAGATGCACAATTGAATGGGGGATTTAAACCATTGCAATCTGTAAATGAAATTTTTGACATTTGACAACCAAATGATTGATTTGATATAGATGAATTGTGAATTGAGCTTGATTAAAAGTTACATTTGATGCAGATGCATATAATATTTCACCTTTGAATGCAGTTGGTTGTAATGCAGGAATAACAGTTGAAACACCTGATAATGTAAATGTTGAACCATATTCAATATCAAATGTACCGCCAACGTTACTAGCATCATTACCAATAAATGATGAATCGTATACCGACATTGATACACCACTTGTAATTGCAAAGTTATTTGTAAAACTACAATTGTTTATAGTGTTTATTACAATTGCATTTGGACCATTTTGTGTAAATATATTGCACTTCCATGGGGTGATCTATTATTTGTAAATGTTGAAAAATTAATAACAAGTGATTGATTAGGGTCATCACCTGTTGATGAAACAGCAGCACCATAAATTACAGCATTATTATTTATAAATGTTGAATTACTAATAGTTGTAGATGTTGAACCATATGTCAATATCACACCATTTGTTGTATTACAATTATTAAAGTTACTTGATTGAATTTTGGTTTGACCATTTTGAGAATAAATGAAATTTTCAAATGTTGATTGAGTAACATTAACATTTTGTGTTTGAACAATTGAATTTGCTCCAATGATTGCTTGATTTGGATATAATGAACCATTTTCAGTAGTATAAATATCAACACGAGAAAATACTGAATTTGAAATTTGAAGAATACTATCTGCTGTTTCTTTTAATGGAGTACGGTCAACATTAATACCAATAATTGGAATATTTAATGTTGAATTAAAATCAAAGAATGAACAACCATTACAAATTATTCAACCAATTTCAGAGAAAATTTCATTTTCTTTAATGGTAAATATTTAAATGATCAATCATGTAATGTAATGGTTGGTAATAATCCAAATACAATAAATTATTTATTGGCAATTGAATTTGGTTCATTTCAATTTAATCAAATCATCAGGAATTGTATAATTCATTCATTCAATATTCAAGTAATAATAATAAACAATTAAATTATTCAATGGAATCATTATTATTCGTTTATGAAAATGTATCAGATTTTATTCATTGTTATTCAAATATTAAAATTTGGAAAAGTTGGAATTATTTTGAATTTACGTTGGATCAATTTATTCAACTAGTAAATTGTACACCTGCCAATGAAAAGTATTCATTTTATTGTGGTTCATTTAAAGATTGGGGTTATTTTAATAGTTGTGTAGATGGTAAAGGGTATATCAATAGTAGTTATCCATCAGCAACTTCATTATTATATTGGTGCGAATTATATAATTTTTATAATTTCCAATCAACATTGATAAAATATCATTGGGTAAAAACAAACAAACCATTAGATTTACAAACGGGTAGATGTGATATTAATTATGGTAATGAACATAATCTGTATAATATCATATCTCAAATATCCGATACAATTCAATCAATGTATAATTATCATTGTGGTGTATTCAATTTAGAATCAATATTTACAGATGTTTGGAAAACCATTAAATTATCAACTAGAGATTCACTTAAACATAAAGATTGTTTACTGTATTATAGATTATTACATTTTATTGGTCAATATGGTGATATTCAACTATTAGAATCATTTTTCAAACAATTTGAATTGGATACAGTTATAGATTCCATGGACTTTTATCAGAAATTCATTGGACCAATTGTTACAACTGCAACATACTATGGTCAAATTGATTTAATTAAATTTATAAATTCAAACTATCCTCAAATATTAAACTCAATTGATATACCAGGTATTTCAAAAAGTGGTTATCCATATCATCAATCTGGTATAACCCAAATTAATTTATCTATAATTCAAACTGCAACAAAATATAATTGCATTGAGATTTAAAATATTTTAAAAAAGAGGTATACCATATTTCAAATTATTCATTTAATTAAATAAACTTTATTTATTTTGTAGTATATAAAATTTGATCAATTTTTAAAATACTTGTTACAATTTCAGTTGCCATTGAAATTTGAGATAATTTATTTTCCAATGTCTCTAATACACCAAGTTTAAACATATCACCAATTGAATTGGTTTTTAAATCAATTCCTGTATTTTGATTGTTGTTGTTACCACCATCCTTATGAATTTGTTTTAATTGTAATACAATCTCTAAATAATTATTAATACCCGAATTTTGACAAAGTGTTTCTGCTATTTCTTCAAGTGATTCTGCAAATGATAACATTGATATTAATTCATAATTATTTAAATCTTCTTTATTACCATCACTACCACTACCTGAAATTGAATGGCTATAATAATCATTTATCCTTTTTGAAGATTCCATTTCACATGCACTTCCACCAGGTACTACAATTGGATTTTTAACTAAATTTCTTAATACACATAATGCATCACGTAATGCTCTTTCCGTTTCATTTAATTCCATTTCAGTTGTACCTCTTAATAATATAGTTGGATTAATAACATTGTTATCGTTATCATCATGAGTTTGAAATTGAATTGTATTTTCTGTATTTATAATTTCATTTGTAATTGATTTAAATGATTTGAATTGTAGTGGTGATTTTGATGATTTATTTGATAATAATGAATTTAAATCTGAAATTATTGGTATATTTAATTTATCAGATAATGATCTCATTTTATCAAATGAAAATGGAAATAGTACAGATATTTTTGCTTTATTAAAATATGATAATAATAAATTTGATATATTTAATTGAGGGTAATTTAAATCTTCCAATATGCCCACCACTGTAATACCATTTCTTTTTAAATAAACTACAATTGATTTAATATTATTTTCTTGTTGATTTAATATTGTTTCAATATCTTGAC
The DNA here is from genome assembly GCA_013375695.1 of Dictyostelium brefeldianum. Taxonomy (NCBI): domain Eukaryota; phylum Evosea; class Eumycetozoa; order Dictyosteliales; family Dictyosteliaceae; genus Dictyostelium; species Dictyostelium brefeldianum. Next base: position 2,403 of record JABXES010007997.1, on the reverse strand, counting down.
TATCTCTAGTATTTGATGTGGTACTAAATGAATTTAATGAAATATTTAAAAATACAATTTTAACATCACTACCAACTTGATCTTGATGGTATAATGGTGTAATAAATGATTTATGTTTAATAATTAAAAATGGATAAATAGATGAATTTTCAACGGAATCACCTGCAATTGATAAAATGTTTATTGAATGAGTTGATATGTTGGTGCCATATGATTTGTATGCTAGTAGTACTGAGTTTACAGCTAATTTTGATAATATTGGATTTGTATGTGATATTAATTTAGAGTTTAATGTAGTTGAACAAGTTGATGATAATAATTGAATACCGTGATCAGATGCGATATCAAATTGAACAGACATACATTTAATTGTATCAATTGTAATTTTTGATGCATTTATGAACCCATTTATAATTTTAATTGGGTGTATATTATTAACTGATAATAATTTAAATGATTTACGTAATAGTAATGATGATAATACTACAACTGATGTTGTACCATCACCATTTTGTGTATCCATTGAACAACTTAATTCAACCATCATTCTTGATACTGGATGTTTCAATGATATTGATTTCAATACTGTATAACCATCATTTGTAACTATTATCTCTTGTGTATCTTTATCAATTATTAATTTATCTCTACTTTTAGGACCCAATAATGATTTCATCATATCTCCAATTGATACACATGCAATTATATTACTATAAATTGCATCATTACCATAAACTGTATCATTGTTATTATTATCATTATTTAAATATAATTTCGTAAATTTCTCCAACATGTTGTGACCTGTCTCTTAAAAAAAGTTGATCAAATTTTCTGTTTTTTTTTTTTATTTTTTTTTTATTTAATTAATGGTTTGGGATTTGTTTTTAAAAAAAAATAATGGGAATGTTATTATCTCTTTATTGTGTTTGTATGTTTTGTTTGTTGTGGTTGTTGTGTTTTTTTTTTTTTTTTATTTTCTTCTTTATGTGTGTTTTTTTTGTTCAAACTACTTCTTTCATTCTTCATTTTTTAAAAATTTACAATATAATACATCCTCTCTTTTTTGGTGGTGGCATTTCTTCATTTTGTGGATTTTGATTCCATCTTTTAATTTCTCTAACCAAAGTGAAAAAAGCTTCTTCGACCTATAATATTATAAATTATGTGATGATTAGTAAATTTGTGATGTTGTAAATTAATTATCAACGTTAACCCTTGACTTTGCAGAAGCGTGTGATGTTATAAATTAATTGATCATACGTTAACCCTTGACTTTGCAGAAGCCTCTAAAAAAGGAGCACCAAATGATTTGGCAAGTTCTTTTCCTTCCATTGGTGGTACTTTTCTATCTTTATCTGGTAAATCTGCTTTATTACCAATGATTACAATTGGATAAGATGAAAGATCTTTTACTCTTAAAATTTGATCACGGAATGATGTGACCGCTTCAAATGAAGGTCTTGATATAATACTGTAAACAATTAAAAATCCTCTACCTGATCTAATATATTGATCTCTCATTGCAGAGTATTCTTCTTGACCTGCAGTATCTAAAATATCTAACATATAAACTTCTTCATCAATATTTACTTGTTTACGATATGAATTTTCTGTAGATCAAATTAATAGAGAATGTTAGCTATGTATACGTATATATAATCAAAACGCATTTTTTTCAATTGAACATACCTATAGTTGGATCATATTCGGCAATAAATTGATTCTATAATTAGTTTTTTAAAATTAAATGAATTAGTTTATGTTAATATAGTATTGTGTTACTATTACTGGAGCAGTAGTAATATGATGATGATGATTAAGTGTTGATTAACGCAATCATCATGTATATATATGTGCATATGTTACTTACTTGAGTTAATTGAATAGTTAATGCTGATTTACCAACACCACCATCACCAACAATAACAAGTTTTAATAATTTTGACATTGTGTGTATTTATATATGTATTTGTTTGATGTATTTGTTTTTTTGATTTATATTTGTAATAGTAGTAATATTATTATGATACAACACTTGATATATTATATATTTGAAAATATGTGTGTTTGTTTGTTTGGATTTGCTGTTTGTGTTTTTTTTGTACTTTTTTAATTGAAAAAAAAAATTGTATATATATTTTTTTTTTTTAATATTCTAAAGAAGTATGTTTTATGTTTATTTGTGTGGGTTGTAATAGTACAGTTAAACTAAATTTTTATTTTTAAATTTTTAGAGTAGGAGTTAGTGGTTTGTGTTATTATATTTTTTTTTTTTGGATGTTGAAAAAAAATTTAAAAAAAAAAAAAAAAAAAAAAAAAAATTTTTTGGCGTTTAAAAAAAAAAAAAAAAAAAAATTATATTTTTTTTAATTATAAAAAAAATTTTTTTTTTTTGGTTTTTAA
>JABXES010007993.1:0-16242 GCA_013375695.1 Dictyostelium brefeldianum | reverse complement strand
CTTGTTTTGTAACCAATGGGTTCATTTTCCAAACTCTTTGAACTTTTTCCGGTTCAATGTAATCTGGTACTTTAATATCTAGTACTAACAAGTTGTGATTTTTCTTTTCGATGATACGATATGATTGTAACCTAGATAATATACGTTGGCTAACAAATGTACGATCCAGTAACTCTTCTTTCCATGAGTATTGTGGTCCAAGATCATTTGGAGTTAATTCAATTATTGGTGTTTTTTTATTTTGTTTTTTTTTTGTTGATTTGTTTTGATTTGGTTGATTTATTTTGATTTGTTTTGTTGATATTATTTATTGATTAATTTGAAAATTGGTCCTAATTGAGCAGTATGGAAATAAGTGTTCGGGAATGACAATCTTCATTAAATTGTTGTTCCATTTCTTACTAACTTTTTCCAAAATGTTGTGGATCCTGATTGTGTTGTTGACAAATTGAATATGATCAGTGCATTCCTGCTCTTTTCTTACCAATCTTGTTACAATCTTGAATATACGATCCCGATCAGCTTCTTTGGCGTTCTTTAGCCTGTATTCTATTTGAACAGTTGAAATATTGAACAATCTATCTTGAAATTTAGCTGAATTTCTTCTGTACCATACTACTTCCATAATTGCTGCTGCTGTATTCGCCAACCATCATTCAATTTTTTCAATATTTGTTCATCCCATGAAACTCTTGAGTGATTTGAACTATCCATGATTTCATTGATGAAATATATATATAATTTTTTGTGTTAATACCCTTATTTCATGGTGGTTTTTATTTTTTAATTTACATAACCTGAATTTATTAGTAATAGAGGGGGATATATATATAAAATATTCTTTAAAATTCAATTCACATATAAGTGAAGGGAGATTAGTTAAGTGGTATAATGCTACCTTTGGGTGGTAGCGTCCTGAGTTCGATTCTCGGATCTCCCCAATTTTTTTTTCTTGATACCCCTGAAAATTTTAGAGGTTATTTTTGGAATCTACTTTTCAAGATATCGATTTGTGGTAATTTCATCACTCAACGAGGTTGGTGAAATTACTTAGAATAAATTATAATATTAAAGTAATAATAAAAGATAATTAAATTATATATTTAAAATTAATAAAATATTTCTTTATTTATTTATTTATTTATTATTGTATATGAATATTTGAGTGTGTTGCGCATGTATATTAAAAATTTAAATAATAATTTATTATTTAAATTTTTAATATACAGTTATTATTTTAATTACAATCAAATCTATTTTTTATATTACTGTAATTGATTGTGTTTTGTATAAATATATATATATTTTATTTATTATTTATGAAAATCGGATTGTATTACAATATTATTATTATTTACTATTATTTTTATTTAATCAACTAAAATTTGATTATTTAATAAATCATTTGAAAATTTACAAATATCAATTTTAGTATCTTTTAATTTCATATTGAATTTTGATGATGATGGTAAATTCTTTTGTTGAATACATTTTACAATACATTGAACATCTGAAGATTTGATTTTATTATTTGAAAGATCAATTGAAAGTATTTTTCTATTCAACTCTAAAAGATTTGAAAGTGCATGACATTCTTTAGTTTTTAAACCAGTGTTTGAAAGATTTAATACGTACAGGGAATTATTTGATTTTAATGATTCAAAAAAGTCCAACAAAGCATCACCACTAGTAAATACATTTGAACCGATATCTAATATTGAAAGATGACTATTTGCCATACCAAGTAGTGTAGTTTGATTTAATTTACAATTATTTACATTTAATTTTTCCAAATGATAATTTTTAGCGAGTGATTCAGTCAACGATGGACAATAAGAAACTTCACAATTTGAAATATCCAATGAAACTAAATTACTATTTGAACCAAGTGAATTACAAATTAAATGTAAACTTTGAGCATTTGATAATGTACCTGATAGTCCTAATGTTCTAACGTGAGAATTATTATTTGAAATTGAAAGGGCTAAATCATCAAAACATTTAGTTTCAATACGATTTCTATTTAATTGTAAATTTGTAAGTGAACGATGATTTGAAAGGGAAGCAGAGAAATTCTTGAATCCATCAGACCAATATTGTTCAATACAATCATTTATTATTATTTCTTGAATGGATTGATTTGCACCAATGTAATCACCAATCAATGAAATACATGTATCATTTATTGAGAGACCAGATAAATTCAAACGTTGTAATTTCATATCATGATTTTTATTCAATGTTTTGAAAAATGATTCCAATGAAGCAGAAGATACTTTTTTATTCCAACTAATATCCAATGATTTCAATGATTGATTTGAACATAAAACATTTTCAGCCAATTCAATTATATCACTATCAGTTAGTGACATATTTGAAAGATTTAACTCTTTAAGGGAATCATGTGAATATTGAAACTTTGAAACTGACCAACTATTTTGTAATGCCAACATTGAATTTGAAATTGGTGAAGTTGAATTTATTGAAGCAGATTGAGGTAATGAATTTGAAGAAGTTGAATTTGGTAATGATGGTCTTTTCATTGATGTACAACATGTAATGTTTTTTAGTGCTCTATTTGAATTTACAATTGTTTTCAATGAATTGAGGAATCTATTATTATCAGGACAACATACAATTGATAATTTTGAAATTGTATTATTCTTTTTCATGTATGCAATGAATGCATCATGATCTTCAGTTGAATTTTCAAAATTGATATCAACGAAATTCAATGTTTCCAATTCTGGTAGTGATTCAAACAATGGTATCATTGCACCAGTGTAAACTTGATGCATATTTGTAATGGTTAATTCTTTAATGGATTTCAATGATTTCAATGATGATGATACAACTTCAAACTCAGATAATGTAACTTTTGCCATATCCAATGATAAACGGGTAATCTTTTCAATGTTTTCAATTAGAAATATTGAATACTTTGAATTGATTCTATTGTTTATACATGATTTGCCCAAATCAATTACTTCCAATGATTGATATATGTATGCAAAATAATTCATACAATTTTCAATGGTTTCAACTCTCATTTTACTGGATTCTGCTTTCTTGAAAAACGATTCTAAATTTATATGATTACCATTTAAACGTGATAATGCTCTCCATTTTTTACATACTAAACTAGTTGTCATAAAATCTTTGGTCAATATACGATTACAATGAATTAATGCTAATAATTTACCCAATAAATCATATGGTATATCACGAATACATTTCTCGGCTTTATCATTTGACGATCTTGGACTACTTGCTAAACTACTATTACCACTATTACCACTATTATCACCACCACCATTAATTGATCCTGATGATGTTGATCCTGATCCACCTTTTGTTAATTCTACTTTAGATAATTTAGTTTTTAATTTTCTTTCTCCACTTGTTGATATATTTGTTGTAGTTGTACCATTACTATTATTATTATTATTTATATTTATTGGTAATGTTGTAACTTTTGTATTATTTGTATTTGTTGTTGTAGTGGTTGTATCATCATCATTATTTGTACTATTATTTGATGATATTTCTTTTCTTTTAAAAAATTTTAACATTTTATTATTTATATATATTTTTTTATTTGTTTATTTGTTTATTACTTGAGATAATTAAAAAAATAAAGAGAGAGAGAGAATGTGATAATAATAATTATAAAAATTTAAAAAATTTAATTAGTTAATTATAATAATTTAAATAAAAAAAAAAAATAAAAAAAAATGAGGTGGGTGTTGTGTGGGAGAAATAAAAAAACAATACGTTATAACAATATCTATTTTTGATTTATTTATAATACAATATATTTATTTTTCTTTATTTATATATTTTATATAAATAGTAAAATTATATTAAAACTAATAAAAATATTTAAAATTACTACTTACTTATTTCAATTTAATTTTTAAAAAATTATGCTATAGGACGTTTTATGTGTATCTATGATATATATATGTGTGTATTGTACAATTTATTTTACAGAATTTGATTATTACAATTTAAAAAAATATTTTTATTATATACATAAAAGTATATGGATATTATATGATTTTAAAATTTTATATGGTATGTGTATATAAATTTATATTTATTTGTTAAATTTATTTATTTATGTGCGTATGTATGAATATATTTCTAAAATAATTTTTTTTTTTTATATTATCAATATTGTGTTGCAACCCAACTACAAAAAAAATTTAATAATCAAAAAAAATAAAAAAATAAAAATTTAAATCACAATTTCTTTTAGATTTAACTTTTCAAAAGACAAACCGTCACCAATGCACCAATTTTAATTTTTTGAAATCATTAAAAATAGAATTTTATCAAAAAGCAAACAAACATGAGGAGAATTAAAAAATTGCTTTGATCAAATTAGGTTGTGTGTGTTTTTTACATAAAAAGTATCCAGTGGGGTGATATTATTAATTTGTGTGTTGATTGATTGGTTTGTTTAATGTGTGTACCACATAAAAATAAAATAAAAAAATGATGTGTGTGATGTAATGATACATTCTCATTATGGTAGTAAATTTACAATGATGATGTTGTTAATCCACACTTCCAACAAAGAGAATGTTAAACATAATACATGTTCATATATTATTTGTTTAATAAATAACCAATGTATAATAATTATTACACTGTCTGTAGATCTAATTTTTTGTATGAATTTGTGTTTGAATGTTTGTACTGGACACCCCGAAAAAATAAGAGTATTACTAATCTACGATTCTTTCCATATTTTGATTCTCAAAAATATCATTGTATCTTGTACTTTGGGTGCTCGTTTTTTATTATATTTAGAATTTTTGATACCTCTGTGGCCAACAGCGATTGTTACATATTAAATATTTAAAAAACTAAAAAGAATTTATTTAGAAAACTATTTTTCCTATCATATGATGGGGATGTAAATATTAGATATTGTTTTTTTTTTTTTCTTATTGGTACACAAAAATAATAAAATATTCTCAAATTCTCACACTAATTAGTGATGGTGGAGTCGACCGCAATAATCAAGATATACTCAAGATTTATTAAAAATATCAACAACGTAAAAATTTATAAAACCTATTTTAAATTTTTTTTTTTTAGTTTGGATATTTATTTTCGGATTTACAAGAAAATTTGCGAGAGCAATTTACAATTTATTAATAATTATTATATATAAATTTACAAGTAAATTAAGTACACATATAAAAGATCAATCTTATATTTTAGTGTGAGTTTTGATTTAATACTACCAAATCAAATAAAAGGTAAATGTGTGAGTTTGAGAAAGACAGAGAGAATGATCAAAAACACACATTCACACACATTCAAATAAATAATTTTTTTTTTTTTCTTTTTTTTTAAAGAAAAGGAAAGGTGTGGTTATGAATTTAAATGAAAGTGGTTATTACAAAAGTTGTAACATAATGATTTTAAAAAAAACAAAAAAAAGTGAGTTACTATTAATAGTATAGTTACTATTTTAGTAATTTGTTTTTTTACATCGCAGTTCTTTGTTTAACAAAAAAAACAATTAACTGAAAATAAATAAAACAATGAAAATCAAAAAAAAAAACAAATTTGATCATTTTTAATCTGAATAAATTAAATGTAACTTTGATATAGATAATAAATATTAATATTGTAAACATTTTTGTTTGAACACCAAATTAATATTATGGTTTTTTTAATTTTAGATTAAATAATACCTGTTAAACCACTCAAAATATATAACGAATAAATTTAATATATATGGTATCAAACCATTAAACTTTATAAATATTGTGATTTATAATCTACCAAAACAAGATAAAATTATAAACTTTATTGGATATTTTAATATTTTACAATCTAATTTTAATAAGATCACATTTTTTAAATTTAGAATAAGTAATACTCTTTCTGAAAAAAAACAACAATTTGTTGTTTTATTTATTAAAAGTTATCATTTGGATCTAATTTAATATATTTAATAAATAATTGAGGATCCATTGAATTAATTAAATCCTTTTTAAATTTTGGTATATAAATTACTTTTAATGATGATGGTAAATAATTTTGATTGATTGAAAATGATTCGCGAGAAATTGTAGAAACACGTAATGTTTTTAAATTTGGTGGTAATAAATTTGGTGTTATTTCATGAGTGTAATTTGGAATGTTTAATTCCAATAATGATGATGGTAATAAATTTTCAGTTAATGGTTCGTTAAATGACATCATTTCCAAACTAACTAGATTACTTGGTAATAAATTTGGTAGTAATGGTTTATTGTGTCGACATAATCTCAATGATTTTAATGAAGATGGAAATGAATTTTCAGATAATTCAACATTGTGTCCAGTACCGAAATCCAATGATTCTAAATTTATTAAATTACAGAAATAACCTTGTGGAATTACACCATTATAATGTTTAAATGAAATTGATTTAATTGAAACTGGAAACATGTTTGGTAAAAGTTGTTGTGAATATGATATCCCTAAATTAATACTAGTTAAGTTACAAGGTAGTACAAATGGTTGTATTTGTAGATTGAAACAAAAACTAAATTCAATTGATCTAATTGAGTCTGGTAATGATCCAATTTCAATATCACTATTAAATTTTGTCCCAAACCTTAAATTTGTTACATTGAGTGGTATTTGACCTTTTAATATTTTTTGATTAAAATTATCATCAAACACCAATGATGTTGTTGCTTGTGGTATATAGAATCTATTACCATCTATACCTCTTTTATTTGAATTTGATGTAAATGTATGATCTAATGATTTACATGATATTGGTATTGATCCCGGTGTAATTGTTCCTCTATACCTTTTAGACAATTTCAAATGAACAAGAGATTCAGGCAAATAACCAGGTAAAATAGATTGATGATAATCGTCAGGTAACAATAATGTTTTCAATGAATTTGGTAACCATCCACCGCCCAATGACTGATTGAATGCATTGAAATTACTTGCAAAACTAATACTTGTAACACTTGATGGTACAATACCTTGTATAAATGGTGAATATGACAAACCATGAAAATGAATTAATGTCAATGATTGTGGTAAACTATTGTCTTCAAATTTCAATACTGTTTGTGAATTGAATTCAATTGATCTAACACTTGATGGTATCGCATTCGCTTTTATTACTGATAATGTGTCCGCTACTTTATCAGTATATTCATCAAATAACATTACTTTATCAACATAATCTCTATATCTATACATTTCTTTACTTGTTGGTGACTCTATAAATTCATTTCTATTTAAAACCACTGTTTTACCATAATGAATATTATATAATCTTAAATGTTTGAATATTTCATTCCTAATAACAATATTTTCCAAAACCAATTTAAATAATTTTGTAATTTCTCTTGTTGTTATTGATTCTTTGTGATGTTTATTATTTTCAATTATTATTGCTAATGAACAATTAAATTTATATCTACCATCATCACTACTGTTGATATGATGTTTATAAATTTTACCATCATCATTTATTTGATTTGCCAAATCTTCTTTTAAATTTTCATCCAATTTATTTATTACAATCTGTTTTGTTATTTATACACCAGTAATCGATAACATTAATAAATGATCTATTAGTTTACCAGTTGATCCATCATCTTTATAAATTGAATTATTTCCATTTATAATTAACCAATCATATAAATATTTTTCCATATGTTTTGGTTGTTGCGTAAACTAAAATAAATTTGAAAAATGAAAAAAATAAAAAACGATAAACTTTTGGAAATAAACAAGAAATTGCATTTGTGAAAATTCAAAAGTTGAAGAAAACGAATATTTTTTTAAATTATTTGGTTTTATTTTATTTACAGTTTTAAAGAACGTTTTGATTTGTTTGAAGTCTCTTTTTTTTTTTTTTTTTAAAATTAATTTTAAGGTTGTATTGGTACAAATGATAATTGAGGTGGATTCTCAGAATCATAACGATATAATGCAGGTGTATCTTCATATAATCTATTATTTAAATTTGGTGGGTTATAAGGTCTTCTTTCGAAACCTGGTGGTTGAGCAATTGGTTTTGGAGGTGGGAATGTATAATACCTTCTATATAATTCAGGTCCAATAAAAATAACAGCAATAACAAATACAATTGGTACAATAATTGATGGTATTAACCAAGTTAATTTCTTTTTCTTTTTCTCTTCTTCAGTTTCACCGCCATCTTCACCGCTATTTTCATCACTTGGATTATCAGTTGGATGTATATTTGGATTAAAATATTGGAAAACAAATGAACCATTTGATTTATCATTTGAATTTGTAATGTTAACATAAAGATATTCATCGTATGATTGTGATAAATTTAAATTGTTCTCCAATGTACATGATAATGTACTTGAGTCAATATATTGGATATCACCACAATTTAATGAACCAATTGTAATACTCTTTGTTGAATTGTAAAATTCATTACCATATATAGTTAATTTACCACCGGATAATGTAGTTGTGTCTACTTTAATTACAATTGGTAATAAGTAACCTATAACTATAACTGATTTATTTGATTCACCTTGGAAATTTAATTTACAAATTCTTTCATTAGGACCAGTTAAATTAACAGGACAATTATATAAGGTTTCATTTACCAAATTACATTTAAATATTCCATCTAAACCACAATCAATTGAAGTATCTATATTTGAACTAACTGCATGTCTTATAATTTCAATTATACCACCAGTTGTACTTAATTTTGGTGGACTTAAAAAAAATGATTCAATTTCAACTTGAACATTTTCAATTGAATCTATTTTACACACTGTAATTGACATTTCACCAGTTTTAAATAAACCATTATTTGAAATTGAAAATGTAGTATGATTAATTTGAATTGGTTTAACTTCTAACCCTGAAAAACGTACTATAACACTTTCCGTATCAATACCAAAGTTTAAACCATAACATATTATTGATAAACTATCTAAACTTGTACTACAATTTTTAATAATTGGATTATCGTATCTTAAGGTTGAAATGTGATGTTGATCTCCAATAATAGCTTCAATATCCTTTTTACCACAACCACTTGGTATTGTGAATGAAAATATAAAATTTGATGTTGATCCTTCTCTTGTATTATTTGTTGATTTTATAGTTGAATTACCATTAATACCACCAATTATAACAATGTCTGGTATTAAATCATAATTCTTCGCAAATACATTATTAAATTGATAATTTATTAATTGGCCATCAGTTAATGGATATGTTTTTTGTACAAGATTAAAATTAACATCTACTTCTATTGAATTTGAAGCTATTGAATTTGCTAAAATGCGAATTGATTGCTTTACATAATTACTTGGTAATGTAAATACCATATTGGTTTCATCTGTACTAACTATACCTTTAAATGATGATACTGGATTTGTTAATACCACTGATGAATTTGTACTATTACCAAAATTAACACCAACTAATGTAACTGTATTACCATTTACTGAATAACTTGAAATTGTTGGAATTCCATAACTAAAATAAACTGCTGTTTCATTTGTAAAATCATTTGGTATACCATTTGCAATAACTGAAACTACTTTTTTATCACCAGAACCTGCTGTTATATTACATGTAATAAATGCTGTTGTATAACTAAGGGGAACGCATGGTACTCCACCGAGTGTAACAGATAGTATTCCGTTACTTGATATTAATCTTTCTCCAATAATTGTAACAATACCACCTTTTAATGGTGCTGATGAAATAGATGTTACCATTGGTGGGAAATTTATAGGAAGTTCATTTGATTCTGACCCACCTGAAATTATTTTTACTTTTATATTTGATGAATACTCTTGTTCATGATCAAAATGGATTTCATCAATGATTTGGTTATTTTGAATTTTAATTTTTGAATTATCAATTGATGTACCATCGACTTTGATATCTATTTTTTCAACCATATCACAAAAATTTGTACCATTCATTACAATAGTTGATTTAACTCTTTTTAATGCAACTATTTTTGGTGCTTGATATTTAAAACTAAAAGTTTTTCCATTTGGGTATATAAAAGTTTGTGCACCACAACCTGGAGGATAACCAAGCGTTAAATTTGTTGGATCAAATGAAGTACTATCTATTTCCCTAATTAATGGGTATTCCTCGTTCTGCGTTGTAAATGAATTACCAGTCATTATTAAAAAAGTACCTTGTAATAATACATCTCCACCTTTTGTAGGTGGAGCAAATACATTTGTTATTTGAGGAGTTGGATAATGATTCAAATCAAGATTTCCACTACAAGTTTCAATACCTAAACTAGTTGTAATACAAGGGGTAATACCACCATTACCATATAACACCTTTCTTTGATCGGTTGGTGTTGTTGCTGTATAAGTACATGTTCTAATAGGTGGTACCAAACTACAAACAAAAGTCATATTTATTTTTGGTGTTCTTCTTAATGCCCATTTTGAGTAATATATATCAGCTGCATTATATTGAATAACTATCGATGTTTGATCATTTGTATAACCTATGAATATTAAAATTATGATTATTAGGTTACCATGAAATTAATTTATACTAAAAACAAAAAAAATAAACACTTACTTGTTGGTTTAGGAGATTGTGAAATAATTGGTAAAATAAAATAAATATTTAATAGTAATATAAAAAATATAATTTTAACAATCATTTTTATTATTTATTTATATTATTAAAATAAATAAAAGTAATAATAATATTATTTTGTGTAGGAAAATAAAAAAATAAACACACAAACAAAACAAAAAATAATAACCAAAAAAAATTCCTATCCTCTCAACACAATATATATTCTGATCTTCATATTAAAAAAATAATAAATATTCATATACACACAGTTATTGTATGTGTGTATTTTTTTTTAGATGGTGTTTGTGTGTTTGTGTGCTTACTATATTTGATTTATTATTTTTATCTTTTTTTTTTATTATTCTTTCAACAAAATTATTGAAAATAATCACACCACACTTACTAGCACGCCACAAAAACATACACACTAACAACGCACGCATACTCAATTCAACTATATTACTATATTCAGTTTAAACTTTTAAAAATCACATATAATAATATTATTTGAATTGTCTACCATATTGTTTTTTTTCTTTGAGATTTAAAAATTGTTAAGGTTATTTTTATCACTATCATGTGTGTTTGTTGGTTGTTTCTTTGTTGTTATTATTTTTTGTTTTGGGGTTATAATTAATTAAAAATTCCACACATAAATCGATCGCAACAAAATATAAAACACTCTCGCATGTGTGTCAGTAGATGTATTTTTGTGTGTGATGTATATTTAGTGTGTATGTGAGAGTGAGTGAGTGTATGTTTTGAAAAAATAAATAATTGATTAAAAAAGGAAATAATCTCTTTGTTTGTTTGTTCCCAATCGCACACAACAATTATACTTTTTATTTTATAAAAATGTTATTCTAATAATGGATTACAAAAAAACAAACAAATATAATAAAAAAAATTTATATTAAAATACACATACATAAAAGTATGTAATATACATATACCAACATTGAGTTCATTCATTGATTTTAGCCGTTAATAATAATTTTTTATTTTTTCTTTCAAATTCTGTTTTTTAGATAAATTTTGACAGATTTTTTTTTTGTTTTGTTTTTTTTTTCTTTTTTTTAATTGTTGTGTGCGATTGGGAATAAAGTTCACAAACTTTATTTATTTATTTATTATTTATTATTTATTATTTGTATATATACAAAAAGAATATATAATGAATAATAATAATAACAATAGTAATAAAAGGAGAATTACTACAAGATCAAATGTAGAACAAAAATTCAAACAACAAAGAAGTCAATATGTACCAGCAGCGGAACCCGATAAATTCGTTGGTCAAGGTACAGTTGAAAGTCCATTAAGTTTAAGTGATTCAGATGATGATGATAATAAAAATGGTGTAAATAAAAGTAAACAACAACAAAGAAGTGCAACAGATTTAGATTTAGATGATGATGATAGTGTTCAAATTCAAGAAGAAACTAAAACAACGGTTGATCCTGAAAATATATTTTTATCACCAAAACATATTGGTATTGGTCAATATCCAGCATATACAAGTGATGAAAAAGTAGTATTTGGTAATGGTCAAATTGAAATCACAGTTCCATTTAATTACTTATCAAATTCTACTATCAGTAAAGATTGTGAAATAACAATACCATATAAACATTTAAAAGAGTTTTTAGTATCATGTTTTAAAGATTTTGTAAACATTGATATTTTAACCACTGAATTTTATTATAAAAAGACATGGTTAGTTAAATCAACTCAATTAAGAAGTAAGTATAAATCATGTTTACACTTGTATAAGTTGATAGTATTGCTAACACCATACACACTTGTATTACGTCATTATTTATTTTACAGATTATGATTATGGTATTACCAATACAATTTCATTAAAAGGTATAAGAAGAGAACAATTTGATGCAATGAAACCACACATGGAAAAGAAATCTACAAATTTAAAAATTTCAATGGAAATTGAAGATCATTGTAAATTGGATAAAATCATTGCATATTATCCACATGTAAATAGCACAAAAGAAATTAAAGATAAACATGATATCGTTAAAATAACTTATCAAGATAAATCAAGATTGGAACCAAATCAATATTTAAATGATTCATTAATTGATTTTTATATCAGGTAATTATTTATCATTTATTAATAGTAGTAGCAATAATATGAACGTACGTATTAATGGGATAAAAAATCAATTACAGATATATTAAAGATCATTTTATTCAAGATCAAGATAAGAATAGATTTTACTTTTTCAATACATTTTTCTATAATATTCTTACCCAACAAAGTAGAATGGATGAAGCATTTAAAAGAATTCGAAAATGGACTAAAAAAGTTGATATATTTTCATATGATTTCGTATTTATTCCAATTTGCGAAGGGTAATTATCATGATCTTTGTAAATAATAATATAATCAATTATCATTATTTTATATATTAACAATAGCTCTATAATAAATTACAGATCTCATTGGACATTAATTATATTATCATTTCCAGGTCAAGATTTTGAGACATCAACAACTGCAAATAAACCATTGATTATATTTTTAGATTCATTAAATCATCAAAGATTGGGTAATATAAATAAAAAGATTAGAGAATATTTATCATTGGAATGGTATGCTAGAAAAGCTGAACCTTCAAATGGTACCGTTTCTGAAAGAAAGTTTAACGCTCAAAATTTTCCATTGGTTAGAGCAAATGTACCAAAACAAGATAATCTATTTGATTGTGGTGTATTTTTATTACATTACATTGAATTGTTTTGTAGAAACCCTGAAACAAATTTCGATAAACCTGTATGTATCTCAAGAGATATATGAACACAATCATTGTTGATAAGGTTGTATTAACATAATTTTTGTTTGTTTACAGTTGGACAGACCAGCTTGGTTCAAAGTTCAAGATATTATTACAAAGAGAGAAGTATTAAAAACAATCATTGAAAAATTGGAACTTGAACAACAATTAGATTTAGATGAAAAGGATGACGACGATGTTGATGTTGATGTTGATGAAGAAGAAAAAAATAATAGTAAAGTGGTAGCAGGTAATAAAACGACAGCAGATAGTAACAAAATGGTTGTAGATACCAACAAAATGGCAGTAGATAGTCGCAACAAAATGGCAATCGATAATAGCAACAAAATGGAAGTAGAAGCTAAAAGAAAGACAGTAACTACTAGAATTGTACCAGCACCTTCACCAACAAAACAAACTACTACTACCACAACTACTACCACATCGACACCAGCAACTCCATCAAAAGCAGGTAATAATAATACCAATGATGATAAGAATAAAGAACAACAAAAACAACAAATTGGTATCACTAAACCAACACAAACACAATCACCAACAAAAACAACATCAATAAAAGTTGAATCAACTTCAACAACACCAATTCCAACATCACCAACATCATCAAATACAGTTGAACGAACTTTAACAACACCAACTCCATCTCCAACAACATCAATTAAAGTTGAACCAACTTCAACAACATCGACAACACCAATATCATCAAATACAGTTGAACCAACTTTATCAAATACAATTAAAAATATAGATCAAGGTCAAGAAAAAGATAAAGAAAAAGAAGATGGATCAAAACAAGTTGACCAAAAAATAAAAGAAGCAGAAATTAAATCAAATGAAATAGAGATGGAGATTGAACAACATCAACAAGAAAAAGAAAAAGAAAAAGAAAAAGAAAAAGAAAAGA
Source organism: Dictyostelium brefeldianum (assembly GCA_013375695.1). Taxonomy (NCBI): domain Eukaryota; phylum Evosea; class Eumycetozoa; order Dictyosteliales; family Dictyosteliaceae; genus Dictyostelium; species Dictyostelium brefeldianum. The sequence continues at coordinate 1,923 of JABXES010007993.1, read as the reverse complement.
ACAATGAGAACGAAAAAGAAAAAAAAATAGATATCTCAATATCAACAGAAATACCAACAACATCAACAACCAATTGAAACTACCACATCCCTTGTAAATTTAATAAAAAAAGTTGGTTTTTACATTTTTTGAACCAAAATAGTTTTTTAATTTTTTTTTTTTTTTTAATATATTTTGGTCAGCATCCATCACACGTTCAATAAATTGTTTACATAAATCTGATTTAACAGAAGAGATTAACCTATAAAGACAGGGGAGACAACACAACCTATTCGGATGCACACTTTGTGGATTCAAATTTCTGGGTTGTAAGAGAAACACCGATTGCTGTTGTTGATGTTAAACCACTTCCACCAAATAAACCATCACCTAAAGTTGTACCTGTTGAAAGAGTTGTTGTTGAACCACCAAATAATCCACCTGTTGCTGGTGCTGTTGGTGTAGTTGAACTCCCAAATAAACCACCTGCTGATGCTGTAGTGGTTGAATTTCCAAATAAACCACCTGTTGGTGCTGTTGTAGAATTTGAATGTCCAAATAAACCTGCTGCTGGTGCTGTTGTAGTTGAATTTCCAAATAAACCACCTGATGATGTTGGTGGTATTGCAGTAGTTATTGGTTGTAATGATTTATTAGCTGATTTTGGTTAAAACAATGATACTGATTCACCTTCTGCTATATGGCAAGCTGAACAATTCTTTTTACTGAAATCATTTTTAGTTGCACAACAAGACATTTCCATTCTTCCCCAATTGGTGTTGTTGTAGTTGAATTTCCAAATAAACTTGTTGTTGGTGTTTCTGTAGTTGAATTTCCATATAAACCACTTGTTGTTGGTGTTGGTGTTGTAGTTGGTTGAAAAGCATTTTTTGCTTGAGGTTGATGACCAAATAAAGTATATGGTGTTGACGAAGGTACCAATGGTATTGTACTAATGTGTTGTTTACTTGCATTTAAAAAGTAAGTAAAAGTACTAAAAGTAGTTTCAAATCTTAACTCTTCAAATGATCTATCACTGTATTGAGGAATTGCAGTAACTGAAACAAATTGATATTAATCAACAACAACAATCATTACATCAACATCAACATCAATTAGAATAATAATAATAATAATTAAAAGTAATAATAATAAAAACCCAAAACCCTTTTTGTAAATATATTAATCAATTATGAGACAAACGATTTAATAATAGACATGTGTTTTTTTTTTTTTTTGATTATTTGATTTTTATTTTTTGTTGTTTTTAAAATAAAATTCAACACTTCACACACTTCACACAAGAGAGAGAGAACTATTGGATTGATTTAATTTCTTAATCGTAATAAATATTTTAAGTGAACTTGACTAACATCATATACAATGTATTGATGTTCATAACATGAAACATTTTTGTATGGAGATGGAATTAATGGACCATAAGGAATAACCATACCATTTGCATCTTTATGGAAAACTTTTGGATCTGGTTCAATGGTACCCAATGCAAATGTTGAATGTGAACCTGCTTGTGGTTTTTCCATGTATGTATCTTTGGTAAATTTTGCTTCAGTTCCAAGCACAACATCACCTAATAACATACAGAAATCATTTGAACCACTAGTCCTACAATAATTAGCACTTAAAGGCATAGCATCTGCAAAATAAATACTTTACCAAAGAAAAATTAAATAGTATTAGTAATCAACAAACAATGTGCCAATTAGAATAATAATAATTAAAATCATTACAATACCCTTTACCAAAACGATAACAAGATACTGGAGCTTCTGGTGGAGCAATACGTAAACCATTTGAAATGATACCAACCATATTAGCTAAACTAGAACCATGCCATAAGAGACGTCTATTACCTAAATGATGAGATTGTTTGAAACGATCACTTTCACCTTCACGATCAATTTTGAATACACTTACAACTTC
>JABXES010007987.1:0-16293 GCA_013375695.1 Dictyostelium brefeldianum | reverse complement strand
CACCAATATCTTTTATAAAACTCTTTAATTGTTCTTGTTTTCTTCTTCCAATGTTGTTATTGTCGTTATTGTTGTTATTGTTGGTTTTTTTTTGAATAACATAAGAAATACGATTTGCATTTTCATATCTCATTTTCAAATTTATAATGATTTTATCATTGAATATTGTTTAAGTGTTGTGTTTTTTCACAAAAAAAGTCCAAATCGAAATTTTAAAAAAAACGGCTGTCTGGCTGCGTACAAAAAAATATAAGACACAAAAAAAAAATTTTGTCATATGATATTAAAATCACAAAAAAAATAAAATTTAAAGATATTATCAAAAAAAATTTTGTTCCTTCTTCATTTTTTAGATTGTTTAGTTAATTTCATTATTATTTTTTTTGTCACAAAAAAACTTTTTGGTAATAATTTGTCACAAGGGATAGTAATCCAAATTCAATTTATGTTGCAAATGCTCAAAATTTAAATGATGATGAAGAAGTAGGTTCTAAAATCACAGTAATTCAAGAATTTATAGTATCAAATACAACTAATGATGTTGGAATTCCATCAAATCTATTTACAGTTATAATGAAAGTGCAGATTCAGGATTAAAAATAAATTATTATCCAATTATCTATCTCTAAACAGTAAGCTTTGGAATGTAAAACTGACTCTATATCAATAGTTAATGATATTACAAATGTATATACATGTACTTTCAATACCAATTGGATTTGGATCCATATGGTATGTTAATATCAGTTTATGGAATAAACAAGTATAGGGTTAACATTTGAACCTCCTGTTGGTGGTGTTGCATTATTACAAAATATACCACCAGTAAATGGTCAATTTTACACTATCTACTGAAACAGTAACATCAACTAAATATTATATTACACCATTTAAAAGAGTTGAAATAATCCACCACAACATGTCATGTTTGGGTAATCCAGAATGTGGTGGATCAAATCAAGGCTATTGTAGTTCAACTGGTTGTGTAAATCGCCATTGATTATTCATCAAAAGTTATAATTGTACCACCACCAATAACAAATCCATCAAATCCAAACTTTAAATTAAAAGTAAACATTGATACTGATTTCTCTGTATTTTTAGATAGTAATTCTGCATCTGATAATGATAATGATTCAATTTATAATATTTATCTTTTAATCAAAATCATTAAAAATAAAGTACTTTATTTTTTTAACACATTATTGGGCCAAAACCTAAGGTAATATTCAGAACAAAAATCATTATTTAGATATTTTAAATTCTCCTAATAAAAAAACAATTAGGAGAATTTTAAAATATCCAAATAATGCTGTTAACAATAAGATGGGTTTTTTTTTCGTAAAAAAATGAAATTTTCTTTGGAAAGATTCTTTATATAAATATTATATATTTTAAAAGGATAACACCAAAACAAAAACAATAATATGAAATTAATAATAATATTATTTATTTATTTAAATTTATTTCAAATTTCAAATGGAGCAGTTCAAGTAAAAGATATTTCATATGATAGTAATGCTCGTGTTGGATACACCAATGATAAAGGAATATGCGAATATGTTAATGTTTATGTGCTACTTCATAGTACAATACAATCTACTAGTGCAACAATGGGTTTAGTTGGTAATCCACCAAGTGGAAATTTTTCATGTAATCAAAGACTACAAAATGAAACATCAACAGTTTATCAAGTTGATTATAGTGTAACCAAGGGATCATTTCAAGTGCCAATTGTAGGATCATATGATGGAATCACACTAGCATTCCAAATTACTTTTACATGCATTGAAGTACTTCCAAGTGACATTCAATTTGATTCAAATGAAATAGCTGTCAGTGTAAATGTGTTTGGGACAATAGGGTTTTTTGTAAAATTAAAAAATTTACAATACCCTTTTGAATCTAAAACAAGTGCAATCAATGGTAATACTAATTATATGGGTAATTCAATTTATTATTTTACTCAAGCCGAAACATTAGCACTTGAAAATGATGCATTAATATCATTCTTTTATGGTACAGTATCTGTTCATCCTAATAATTATTATTTAAATAACAGTAAGTAGCAGTAGTAGTAGTAGTGACACACACGTTTATAAGTGTATTAATATTTTACACTATATTTAGATACTGAAGATATATACGATTATCATTTATATACAAATACAAATCAAGTACAATTAATGGGTGATTTAGTTGCTCCTGCATTTACATTTGTATCAAATTCAACATATTATAAACCACCATTTTTAAGTGAATTACCAAATGGTTTACAATTGTATAATATGAGATTAATTTCAACAAATGGTCCATTAAAGACATTTCTTGGTTATTATGATTATAGAGATTTTATTGGTGTTAGTGCTGAATATAAATTAAAAAGTCAATCAACTAGTGGCTACGTACAAAGAAAATCTGAAACTTTAACAGTGACTGATATTACTTTTAATCCAATTCCAAGGGATGGTTTTGTTGCAGCTTTTGATGATGGTATTCATGTAATACAATTTTCATCACCATTACCAAACAATTATTATCCAATTTACATTAGATATAGAGGTACAAAAATGTTTCAATTTCCATTTGGTATTACAGTTGGCTATTTAAATGGTTATACATGGAGTGCTTCAATGAGAATTCCACTTAGTGCGCCAACTGATCAAATATTATATGTAGAAACTGATACAACTAGAGAACGTTATAATGAAAATAATACTGGTTTTAATAAATCAATACAAATAACAACTAATCCATGTATGTATTTAATATTAATTCAAATTATAATAATTTACTATTACTAATTCATCCCAATCATAATATTATAGCTGTACCATTAGTACCAAAATTTAGTGATCATGAATTCATTCATTTATATGATTTTATGTATATTTTAAAAATTAATATTACAAGTTTTATTCCAATTTTTAAAATTCAAATAAATGATCTGGTATTCAATTATGCAGAATCAATCGCAATCAAATCTCAATTTAATCAAGGTGGTATATTTGAATTCCCATTAAATTTAATTGTACCAAAACTTTTAATCACTGCTAATGATTATACACCTGGCGTTTCAAGTGGTTTTTACTCTTTAGAAAATTTAACACCATTTATATTACCATCATTTTATGATGAAAGTAAGTTTTTATGACTACTAGTAGTTACATATATATATTGTTCACAACATGTTTACTAATATTATTTATTATTTTAGAATTTAATTATTTAGATATTAAAAATGTATCATTATTAAAACAAGTTGTTGATGTAACAAATACAAAGGTTGGAAATATATTATATTTTAATTATACTGGATTAGATAAAAGTACACCAATTGGTTTATTATTGAATAGCCCATCATATTCTAATGAAATTACGCCTACAACACTTGGTGGTCATTTATTTGATAAATTATGGCCAGCAAGATGGAATTCAACAATTGAAATGTTTCAAGTTGAATTTTGGTTACCTAAAAACTCGCAACCAGGAAAAATACCATTTGCATTATTCTTTAAAACTGATAAATGGGTACCAAATTCAGTAATGGGTGATGCTGCTCAATTAACTGTTATTTCAAATATTGCTGATTTATATGGTCCAATATTTTCAAAGATTGTGAAGTTCCCATTATCCAATACACCAGTTCAAGTTGAAGTTAATACGGCTTTTGGTTGGTATTTACAAATTAGTGATCCAATAAATGGATTTAAAAATGGTACTATTAGAGTTAGAGGTTCAATTGATGGTTCAACTTATAATTTCAATATTTCAGAGAATTCTGTACCAAACATATTTTCATTTCAATATACTGTTCAAGTTAATGTTGTCTCTCCTTGTGTACTTCAAGATTATATTATAACGGATGTATTATTATACGATACTGAAGATAATAATTCAACATTTTCCATTTACAGTTTTCATAAATCAATTGAACAATCATCATTGTATAATCCATTTATAAATTATATGAATGATTCAAATATAAATAGAATTTCTGTAGTTTGTGGTAGTATTTCTGTAGACGGTAGCCCACCTATAGTTACAGCAGTAACAACTTCAATTAGTACTCTGGATGTTAGTTCTGTGACAAATAGAGGTTTAGATATTAACTATCAAGTTGAAGATCTTGAAACCGGTTTAAAAAAAATCATCACCCAACTGCTTATTTATCTGCTCTAAATTTTGATACAATTGAATGCATTCCAGATAAAATTGTCAAAATTGATTTACATTCAAATATATATTATTGTAGTATAGTAGTTCCGCTAGGATTTGGTTACCCATATGGTATCATTCTTTCAGTTTATGGATTGGTAAATAATGGTGGTCAGTTTGGTGGTTATTCTAATATTGGACTTAAAACAATAAATTTATTAAATAATATTACAACAACCATGACCATGGATATACCATTTATCAAAGGTTCAAGTAAAATATCAACAGATGGTGGTAAATTATGGATATATGGTAAAGGTTTTAAAAATGTAAAATCTACTACTATTGTTATAAGAGCATCATTAGTTACATATACTTTGGATATTGATGATGTTGCTGGGTATAGTGGTATATTAGTAAATGTACCTAAAATTGATTCGCCTTTTGTTATTACTCTAATTGGTCAGACCAATTCAAATGAATTTACAATTATACCTTATAAACCAGTATCACTTTTTCCTGAATCACCAACACCTTCAGTAACTCAAACACCTTCATCTTCGCCAACAAATAAACCACAAACATGTTTGGGTAATCCAGAATGTGGTGGACCAAATCAAGGTTATTGTAATGGTCCAACTGGTTGTATTTGTAAATCACCATGGGTTGGTGTTGATTGTTCATCAAAAGTTATAATTGTACCACCACCAATAACAAATCCATCAAATCCATCAACTGAAATTCCAATTATTGATGATACTGATAATTTAAACAATAACGAAACATCAAACTATTTATTTAAATCATTAATTTCAATTGTATCATTAAGAGAATTTGATTTTCAAAATAACCAAGTAAAGAATTATACATTCGATAAATGGATTTTAACACCAATCGATGAATTAACAAGTAATTATTTTACAAATATAACTGTAATTTCAAAAATAGATGGTACAATATCAATTTCAAATATAACAGTTAAATTACAATGGTTTAAACAACAAACAAATATTACATTTGCAAATGAACAATTAATAATGCAACCATCAAGTATGAAATATACAATTGAATTATCAGAATATAAATTTGAAAATTCATTAAATACACTTCAATTTGTAATGATGGCATCATTAGAATCATCACAAACAAAAGATATTTGTTCAAAATCAGAATTTGGAGAAACATCATCAGGTGATAATTCAAATTATGTTAAAATTCAAATTGATAATAAATCATTATATGGTAGATTTATTAAACGTGCAATTGTTGATTCAGTTATTAGTTCAGTTAATAACGTACCATTAGATTCATCATTTAATGCAATTAAAGAAGCATCAACATCACAATCATATATTGGTATTAATGTTCCAAACTTTAAATTAAAAGTAACGATTGATCCTGATTTCTCTGTATTATTAAATAGTAATTCTGCATCTGATAATGATAATGACTCAATTTGTAATATTTCAAAATCTGGTTTAACAACATCACAATTAGCTGGTATTATAGTTGGTGCAGGTGTATTTTTCATTGCGATTGCAGGTGTTGGATTATTCCTATTTATTAGAAATAGAAAACATACTTTATTATTATTAAAAGTAAAAGATATCAAAATGTTTAGAAGTAAATAAATAAAAGTAATAAACAAACAAATAAAAAAATAAACCAACAAAAATCTGTGGATATTTTAGAAATTAAACGTTTTTTAGAATTTATAAAAATTAATTTCTAAAAAACGTCACACCATTGCAATTAATTTCTTTATTTGTCTATTTATTTATCTATTTATTTATATGTTTACATATTTGTAATATTACGTGATATACACACTTTTGAGTACATTATCAAGTGTTAAAGTCATTAAAGAGCAAATGGGTGAGGATACAAGTAAATTAAATGAAATGCCACATCAATTACTACAACAAAATGAAAACTCTGCTGGCGTTATTCCAACCACTCTTTCTGGTACGATTTTATCAATTGCTTCAAATTTTAGAACAACGGAAATTAGAAACGATACAAATTATAGAAGTACAGATACATAGCTATGAGAGCACAAATTGCCACTAATAAATCACCACTTAAATCAAATACATCATTTTCTTCATCATCATCAACCAAATAATCTCGAGAATTCAATTTATCCATTAAACCCATCAAATACTTTGCATCACTTTTAGAAGAAGCCATACAAACATTAACTACAACAACAATATATAGGTTGTGAAACCATACAATACCTAAACGAAATTTCCCAAGAAATTAGTCAACTAAAAAAACATAAATCATACAATGAAGATCCTGCTATATACAATGGTAAATTTAATGATATCATATGCATCGTTAATGTATAAAACTCATATTGACGTTGTTACATTTTTAAAGAAATTCAATGAATATCAAGATAAATTGAAAATAACAAAGCAACTGTTGAAATAATGGAAAAAACATATTTAGTTTGGGAATTGGCATTTGCATATTATTCATTTGATACATTTTTCATTGTTAGAATTCCATCAAATAAAGTTGAAGCTGTTAATCAATTGGTTAAAGAAGATAACTCCAGAAGATTTAAATAGCAGAGTTTGTTGGTTAGGTTTAAATAGATTCAATTTAAAAGAAAATAAGAAATCATTGGAATTCATTGAAGAATCAATTGAAATTTTGGAAAAAGATAAAGAATATATCCACCTGGATCATATGAAATTCTTAAAGGTATTTTTTTACAATTTCAAATTATCTATTACCAATATTCAGATATTATTCAAAGTGGTCTTTCATTAGTAGCTGGTTGTAAAAATAAATTTAAAGATTTGGATACCATATCAACTATTTATAATGCAATTAGATCATGTGCTGGATTAGAAGGTAAGGATGATGCAATCAATGAATCAATCTTAAATTGTTTTGAGTATTATGCTTCTGAATTACCATCTGATCATCCACATATCGCTGAAATGTATTTTAGTGTTGCTGTAAATTATAATCAATTCAATAACAACAATCATTATAAAAAAGAACAATTGATGCTTTTATTAAAAAAGGTAATGACTCTATGAAATTAATTCCACATGCTTACTCGAAATAATAAGAAATCATTGCAATTAGTTCAAAACTATCATTCTTTTTAAAAGAAAATTTAATCACTAGTTACAAAAATTATAATAATCAAGATTATGTAAATAGTTTACTATTAAATTAAATAAAAATCATATGTAGTTTATTTTTTTATTGATTACAAAATATAATTGTGTTTTGCATTTCTTGATTACATTCACATGATATATCATTGTTTGTACATTGTGTATCAGCACATGATTCAAGATAAGCAACACCTTGATCACATGAATATGTTTGAGATATCATTGGACTTGACATATTTAAATCAACTGTAAAACTAACGGCAGACATAAAACTATCATTTGAACATGGGGTTGAAGTTGATGGATAATAATATGAATATACAACTGAATTTGGTGCGAAAACAGGTTCTTTTGAAATTGTAACATATGAATATTGACCAACTGAAGATTGACCATTAAATTCAAAATTACCCAACATTCCAGTAAATGGTGGTGTTGGAATACATGTATTAATTCCAATTACATATGTACGATTTAAATATTGTTGTCTACATCTTTCTTGATCTTCATAAAATGATACTGAAATCTCTTCATTATTTGGGTTATATGTTAAAACTGGATTAAATTCACTAAATCCCATAATTATTTCTTTTATACATTCACCATTAACTGCAATTGAATAACCAATACCAATTGAAGTTGAACTGCATGAATTGTCAAAATATGGTACAAAATTTGCATATAATTCTGTTGTTGTATTTTGACTATTTATAATTGATAGAATTGATAAAATTATTAAGGTAATTATAAATTTCATTTATATTATATGTTTATTATATATATTATCGTATGACTATTTTTTTACAAACAAAATGGATACCAAAGCAACAAAAAACCCGTTGGCGAATAAATATCCAGAATGTGATTATTTTCGTTTTATTTTCCATTTTTTTTTTTTTTTTAAATTTGACCAAAATATTTTTTTAATTCAACACTAATGCTAATATAATTTTAAATTTTAAAAAATGTGCGAACATGTATATGTGGGTATCGCCAAATTGAAAAAAAATTGTGTTGGTTGGAAATTTCAATTTTTACAAAATATCAATGGCACCATTCTTGTGTTTACGTTGATTTTTTAAATAAATTTTTTTAAAACCAACCTCAATTTTTAATAATATGCAAAGATTAAGAAACATAAGTTTTTTAAATAAATTTTTAAAACCAACCTCAATTTTTAATGATTAAGATTTCTTAATCTTTGAATATTATTAAAAATTTAGGTTGGTTTTAAAAAAATTTATTTAAAAAATACCCAAATACACAAAAACGACATTATGTCAATTTCTTCTAGAATGTTTAACATGATCTTAAATAAAATACGTCATTGATGTTTACCAATAGGTTTATAATATAAATAGGCTCATTTATTATTTAATCATTTTATAAACTTAAAACAACAAACAAAAAATAAAAAAATAAAACAAAAAAAACAACAAAAAAAATGAAACTATATCTCTCATTAATATTATTTCTTGTATCATATGTTTGTTTAATTAAATCAACTAGATATGGTAAGTGTATTCAAAATATTAAATAAATAAAAATGTAAATCTAATATATTGTCTACAATTATTTTAAATAGCAAATTTTGTTCCTTTCTCAAATTCAAATTGTAATTATAAACCATATGGTATTGGTTTTTCATTACCAATTGTTGGTTCATGTACAAGTGGAGGTCCATTCACTAGTTCTCCAATATCATGGGAAATGAAAACCATGATAGGACATTTAGGTAGTTTTGAAATTCTTGTTGTTAAACAATACAATAATAACAATTGTTCAGGATTCAATTATTCAACAAACTACTTCCCAAATGATACTTGTACACCTGATACTGCTAATTTCCAACAATTCAATGGAAAAATTACAAATTTTCCTTCAACTATGTATACTTTAGTTTACATTTCAAATGAGCCATATCATGCACCAAATTCAATTGTATCTTCATATTATTCAAATGGTACCAATTGTAATGAAAATAGTTTATTATTTTCAACCAGTATTTCTAATGGTTTAAATATTGACTACCAAGATGAATCTCATTCAACTAAGCTTTGCAGATGGGAAATTCCAACATCTATTGATTGTTCTTCAAATGGAAACTGTCAACCTAAAAATTTATATAAACAATGTTCAAATGATAATTCAAAAGTATTTTGTACTTAATTAACATTCAAACATAATCATAATTTATAAAAGAAATTTTTCTTATTATAAGTTCACTCTTCCAAAAAATAAAAGATAAATAAATAAGTATTATTCTATTCATTTCCTTTTTTTTTATTTTTTTTTTTATTAATATCTTTTTTGTATGTGAGATATTTATAAAAGGTTGTGTTGAAAAAAATAAAAAAATGGGTTATTGGCAAATTTTAAAACATACTTTTTTTTATAAATTTTTAAATATTTTTTTTTTATAAAAAAACAATTATTTTAAAATATTATTGGTCAACATTTCAACAAATCCTGGTTTCATAATAATAAATTTATTGTATTGTTTTATTATATATTAATAATTCATTATGTATATGGTCAATTGTTATCACCAACAACTATACCAACAACATTAACTCTTACAGAATCTCAACCACAATCATACGAAACGAGTGTTGGATTCTCTAATATTAAAAATTGTGATTTTTTTCAATTTTAGTAGAAAAATATCAAAGTTTAGTTTATATCGAAGTATCAAGAGTAGCACTCAACAGGTTCAAAAATATATGATATTGATGTAGCTTCAACTTTGGGTGTTACAATAAACTATAAATTAAATTTAACATGTAATGGCATGTATATTTATATATATATATATAAACTAGGCAGGAAGGTATAAAAATATTAATAAAAATTTCACAAACACACTAGATTACGATATAAATTTAGTTAATTTTAAAATAAATAATGAAGGTAGTAAACCAATTAAATATGATAATGCATTTCTATCACCAGTTTATGTTGAGGGATTTGATCATATTATCGATTTTGATGTAATTTCTTTGGCGTAGATAAAAATACATATTATATTGCATGGTATGCACCTATCTATAATATAGATTTACTTTCAAACTGGACAATTCAAATTCTAGTTTCATCAAAAATATTTACAATTTCAATTGAATCATTATTTAAAGATATGTAAGCATTATAACAGCAACATGAAAGCAATTGAGAAAGTGTATTAATAATGTTTTTGTTTTATATAAAGATAAACCAGTAGAATCACTTTTAGCAGAATCGGATTTTCTATATCAACCAGAAGTATTTGAACTTGGAACAATGTATTCACCATTAATAGAATTTATTTCCATCGTAAAGTAACACACCATATCTTGAATTTTCAAGAATCAACTTTTCATGTAGTCAAGCTAATAGACCTATATCTGGTTCACAAGGTTTTATTAGATATCTTTCAAATTTGAAATTTCGATGATCAAACATCTGATGGTATAACTTCAATTGAATATTATCTTAGTTGTCAAATAGAAAGTTCAGTACTTACAAAAATTCACTCAAAAACAATACTACTCTGATAATATTTATCCTGTTAGTACTAATATATATCCCTTTTTATTATTACTATTATATATAGAATATCCACAAGCAACAATCCCACCTCTTGATATATCTTATTTTGGTGATGAAGCTGTACCTTTATTTTCAATTGAATTTCAAACACAATATTTATTCAATTCATATTCAATTTATTATTATGAATACTCTTCATTGATACCAATTCGATATGGTTTTCCTTTTGGATACAGTTTTGGTAGTTATATTAGTTTCAAATTCAATGTTTCACTTAACTATTAAATAATGGTAGTTGGTTATCAATATCACCTCCAACTCAATTTTTATTACCAGATTATTGTAATAGTGGTGAGTATAATAAAATATAATCACTCTTCTTTAGTATATATTAGTATACTAATTACTTTATTTACGATCAGGTTATATTAATTCCAATTGTATGGAATGAAACTATTGGAATGTTTAATTGTAAATTCATATTATCCGAAGATAAAGATACTGGTTTAAGAATTGATCAATATCCAATTGTTTATATTCAAAGTAAAACATTGGATATTATAGAATGTGTATCAAATATAACAGGATATATGGTAATAGAATTGAATATAAATGTATGTTGCATTTGGGTATCCTGGTTATATAACTTATTCAGTTTATGGTTTTATTAATAATGGCGGTTATAGAGGTTTCAGTTCACATCATTTAAAATTATGTGGTGGTAATAGTCAAGGATTTTGTAATCAAGGTATTGTGTGTATTTGTAAATCGCCATGGATTGGTACATTATGTTCATCACAAGTTATAATTGTACCTCAACCAAATATAAATAATACAAGTCCAACAATTGAAATACCAATTATACCAGGTACAAGTAGTAGTAGTGTTAACAACAATGGTAATTCAAATATATTTTTCAAATCTTTAATTTCGTTGGTATCATTAAGAGAATTAGATTTTAATCAAGTCCAAGTTAAATCATTCACATTTGATAAATGGATATTTAATAAAATTAATGAAAATAAGAATGTATATACAACCAATATTACAACTAGTCCGTTATTAAGTAGTGGTAATGGTGAATCAATTACAACCAGTATAACAGTTACATTAGAATGGTTCATCACAATCACAATCATTAATTGGTATTAAAATTCCAAATTTTAAAACATTGGCTATAATCGATCCAGATTTCTCTGTTTTACTGGGTAGTACACCAATATCTAGTAATGGTGAAAATTCAATTTGTCAATCACAACAAGTAGTGATTTAGTATCAAGAGCAAGTAGATCAATTTCAGAAAAAGATAAAAAAGAACAATAATCAATATTGACTTGTGAAGAAAACTATTAAAAAGCATTGGATAAAGCATCTGAAATTTCAAAATTGACATACAGTTCAGATATATATGAAGAAGCAGAAGATGAGGAATTTTTTAAATCATTGACAACCGCAAAAATAGCACCTACATTACAAGAGAAATCAATTGCAGAGAAAATGAAAATGAAACAAAAAGAAGCCGCTTCAAAAGTTAATAATGATGGCGAAGGTACAACAAATCTTGATGAAATTACAATTAATCCAACTTCTGAATTTGTTTGATCTTTAAATCCCGATGGTTTAATTTCAAATTATATATCTTCAAATACAACAGGTAACAATAATAACAGTAATAATGATAATGGTGATGATAATAAAGAAGATGAAGAAATGATAAATATTGAAAAACAAGAACAAAGTAGTAAAGATGATGAAAAGGATGATGATAGTAGTAGTAGTGGCGAAGATGAAGATGGTAATTACAATCAAGGTAGAAGTAAAAAATTCAAAATCAAACCGCTACTAGTGCAACATCAATATTATTAGAAGAACCATTAGCGTCATCAGGTGTATCAGCTGCTTTAAGATTATTAGCACAAAAAGGTGATTTACAACCAAATCCAATTTCAAGTAGTAAAAAGAAAAACATCAATTATGATAATAGTGAATCAACAGTCATCGAACATAAAGATGAATTTGGTAGAATAATGAATAGACAATAAGCATTTGTTAAAATGTCACAAATATTCCATGGTAATAAATGGTAAAAACAAAATGGAAAAGAGAAAACATCTTTACGAAGAAGAATTAAAGAAAATGAAAATGGATTCAAATGATACACCACTTGGTATGGTTAAATCATTTCAATCATTCCAAGAGAAAACAAATTAACCATATTTAGTTTTATCAGGTGGTAGTGTTTCAAATGTATTAAAACAAAATAATTTAATTCAACAAGCCAACAATAATAATAATAAATAGTAGTGGAAACAACAGTTTTTATTTCTTTATTTTTCTATCTTCTTTAGATTGTTGTCGTTGTTGTTGTTTATGTACCTACATTAATAAATGATTGTTGAATTAGTAATGTTGAATCTGAATTAAATATTTCATCATATTAAATGGAATAAAAGTTCAAGAACCGATAAAGGTGTTCATTCATTAATATCAATTCAACTACCAGTTCAACAATCAAAAACAATAATAATACAATGATAGTGTTAATAATATGAATTATCACCACCAGTATTCATTTAATATCATAAACCACCAGCTATCGAGCTCAACAATCTACAAGAAACAAAATAATAAATGTAAAAACCTTTTTTTTTTTATTTTTAGTATCTTCTTTAAAAATGTGTTAGTTTAAAGCTGATGATAATGATGATAATGATGATGCTTATTTTATAAAACCATTATTAATATTGAGGAGATAGTAAAAATAAAAATAATTGAAAAGTTGAATTTTGATAATGAAAAAGAGGTGTATTTACAATATTGATCAGCATCTGAATTACCAGCAGAACATTTTTCATCAATAAAATCAGATCCTAGTTTTCTTCTGTATTCACATGCTTGTGGACCACAATGTTTACTTATACAAGAATCCCTTGACCACATATTATCAACGTATGAACATTTATTTTTAATCATACAATCATTTAAAGACATTATTGAATTTAAATCTGATGGAAGAAATCTAGATTGATAACATTTGGAATCTGGGCAATAACATTGTCCATCCGAACCGCAATAATCTTTAGTTGTATTACAACTACCTTCTGGAATTGGTATATCATATTTTTCACAAACATTACTTTTTTCTGAACACTAAAATAAATAAATAAAAAAAAAAAATAATTAATTAACAGTAAAAATAAAATAAAAATAATAAATTACTACTTACATATAAATTATCATCAAAACTACATGATAATTCCCCATCACATTTTGAACCAAGTTTTAATGAACCCATCTTAATACAGGTTTTAGAAATAACATCACATTGTAAAAAGTTTGAACAACTGTAAGAATCAATACAAGATTTTCCTTCACCAACTCTTGCTTCACATTTTCCTGTTATATCGTTACAATATTCTGAATATGGACAGTTACGATCATATGTGCAATTAGCAGATTCAAATGTACAAATACCACTAATACATGTACTATCAACTTCACAATCTGTTTTTGATGTACATGCTTCTCCAACCGAAACGAATCTTGAATTTAAACATTCACCAGTGGATTTATCACATAATAGACCGATCTCGCAAATATCATATATTTCTTTATTGTTATTCAAACAATGTCCGTTAACTCCAACTTTACTACGACATACATATTCACTTTCGGAAATATTTAAATTTGTTGAAAGTGGGGCGCAAACAAATCCACCTTCACATGATCCTATTTGGGTGTAGTATGGTGAAAACCCATCATTAACTAGAGTTTTACACTTTTGAAAAAAAAATAATAAATTAATACTTTATAATTGAAAAAGAAAATTAATTAAAAAAATATATACTTTTTGACCTTTTGGAACACAAGATTTGCAAAATTCATATGAGCTTGAAATATTTATTAATAAATATAGAATTATTATATTTATAATTTTCATTTTATTATGTATATGTTTAAATGAAAATTGTTAATGAAAATAAAAAATTTTGGTTGTTTTTAAAGACATAAAAAAAGTGGTTTATATTTCACACACCCTTTGATTGAATTCATTGATAAAAATAGAACATAAAAAAAAAATGATTTTTGTTTCACAAACCCCTTTGATTGAATTCATTGATAAAAATAGAATTTAAAAAAAATATGTGGTATATCAATTTACAAACTTGATAATTTTGAATCAATAAATATGTAAAATTTAAAATACTTCATAAATTTTGAAAAGTATTCCCAACAAATCAAAAGAAAAATATTTCTCATTAATTATTTTTAATAAAACACCCTTAAAAAAACAGTAATATAATTATTTTTATAAAGCACAATTTTTTTTGTTATTTTCAATATCTGTTGTGATATACTTAGATATGTTCTTTTTTTATATTTTATTGTAATTCTAAACTTTTAATAATTTAATGGTTGTTAAAAAATAATAGCATGTAAAAAATTGCTAAAAAAATATATCTGAAAGATTTTTGAAAAATAATAAAATTTAATCATCTCCGTTATAGCGGATTTTACCTTTCATAAATTCACAACATCTGTCTTGCAGTGGATCCAACATGTTATATTTCACACAAACCCCCTTTGATTGAATTCATTGATAAAAATAGAATTTAAAATAATATATGGTATGCCAATTTACAAACTTGATAATTTTGGATCAATAAATATGTGAAGTGTGTGTGTGTGTGTGTGTGTGTGACATTTATGTGAAAAAAAATATAATAATATATAATAAGTATATAATATATGTCGGTGGTGCGATCAAATCTGGTCCAAACGGTGAATTCATTGAATCAATGGCTAAAAATTATCCTGGTAGAGCAAATTCTTCGCCTGGTCTAGATATATTCATTACACTGTTATCAATGGGTAGACAAGGTTGGTTAGATTTATTAAAACAAAGAAAAGATTTATTAATTTATTTCTATGATCAATTAAATCAATTGGCAAACAGTCACAATGAAAAACTTTTAAATACAATAAATGAAAATAAAATTAGTTTTGGTTTTACATTAAGTGGTGGTACATTAAATAAACAACAAGATACAAAAGTAGAAGGGAGTGAAGAGTCAATATCAATGATTGGTTCAAAATTATATTCAAGATCATGTTCAGGTTCAAGAGTATTTGATTTAACTGTAAATAAAAAAGTGGTTATTGGTGAATTGGAATTTAATAATTATGGATCTCACATTGATAATTATCCAACTTCTTATTTAACTGTTGCTTGTGCTATTGGTATGTCTAAATCGGAAATTGATACTTTTATATTAAGATTTGAAAAATTATTAAAAAAATAAATAAATACAAACAATTATATCTTTTTTTATTTACAAGGTTAATGTTTATTTGTTTATGTGTCTTAATTTATTAAAATTTTAACTGAATTTAAATGATTTTCTTTTTTATCGATTGTGATTGATAATAAACCATTTTCAAAAGTAGTATTAATTGAATTTAA
>JABXES010007980.1:5279-16300 GCA_013375695.1 Dictyostelium brefeldianum | reverse complement strand
CCCTCCCAAATTTTTTTTTTAATTCTGAATACCTCAATCTCTATGCTCAGGAGTCTCGTGGTCTCGGATATTTGTATAAGAGACAGGTGTGTGTGTGTGTGTGTGTGTTTATATAAATGTATTACTTTTCCTGAATTCTCTAATCCTATAATTCCCATTTTAATTAAGGAACCATTTGGTAATTCGGGTAAATAACCTTTTGAAAATACACCACCCATAATAAGTTATATGTTCTGAAAAGTATTTATTTATTTTTAATTAAAATTAGACCAAATGGTTCAAATATATTTCTTCATTAATATTATTATTATTATTATTTTTATTGTATTATTATAGTGTATATTATTATTATTGTGTAAAAATAAATAAATAAAATAAATAAATAAATTGTATTGTGTATGGTGTGAGAAAAAAATCAAAATTTACATAAATTAAAATTTTTTTGCTTTAAAAAAAAAAAAAATCAAAAAAAAAAATCTTTTTTTTTTTTTGTTGTGATCGATCATTATTCTTCTTCTTTTTGATTGATGTCACTGTATTACTATTTATTATTATTTATCTTTTTAAAATTATTTTATTTTTTCGAATTTAAAATAGAGTCAATTGGTATTAAATATTTTCTTAATACAAAGTAAATTACAAAACCATATATTATAGCAACTATAGTTACTGGATAATAACCATCTCTTTCGATTCTGTAAATACCTTTTTGCTCAAGACATAATTCTTTTGATATATTGTCATGGATAATTGTATCTTCTGTTCCACTACTTATAATATTTGTACCATTACCAACACCATTAGTATTATCAGATAATACTTTAACTATACATTCACTTGTTGTTAATTTATCAATTAACATTAAAATGAATAATTTTGGATATGTACCAGCGAAATTTGCAATTGTATTAAGTAATGTTACATAAGTACCACCAATACTTTTATCACTAATTTTTAAAAAGAATGAACCTTGTGATACAGACATTAAATTTGAAGTGAAACTAGTTGCCAACGTAATAATTAAAAGTAAGAAGAAATGATCCCACCCTAATTCATTACCATCTAAATTTGGGAAATATAATACACTTAACATATTTAATAATACAAATACAACACCTGCTAAATATGAATTACTCCACTGTCAGCCAATTTTTTAAGATATATTAGTATTATTATAATAATATTATTATACATTAAAAATATGACTTACAATTGTTAATGGTTTATTCTTTACCCATTTACTTGATAGAATTGAAAATAAAATTATACTTGGGAATTGAATTAATGAAAATGAAGCAATGTCTTCCTTTTTTAAACCTTTTTCCAATAGTTTTAAATTTAATGCACTTTCATTTGGTTGGAATACAATCTTTGAAATTATGAATAAAATGGATAACATCTTTATATGTGGTAAATTTATAATTTTCCATAATAATTTATAAACTTGTTTTGGTGTTAAATCACATTCTTCAATATCCATACCATAAGTTTCTTGTACAATTGATTTACTTTTATTATTATTATATTCAAATTCTTCATCTACTACTATTCCTTTATTACTATCTTTTTGTTGTAATTGTTGTTTTGGTTTTTTTGATTTCTTTTTTGATTTTAAAATTTCAATCCCATCTTGATGATTATCATTATTAGTTTTTAATCTGTTTGGTTCTTCATCTTTGAAAAATGCTAAATATAAACTAAATATTATAAAGAATACACCCCAAAATTGTAGATAATTTTCAAGAGTTATAAACCCTTTATCCAATGGTACACTTCTAAAATATTTATTTGCAAATGTTGGTGAACTCATTGTTAAAAATATTGTATATGATAAAAAGAATCCTGTATTTAATCCAATTGTCTATGATAATGATATGGTTGATGTTAGAACAATTTGTACTATATATACCTATTAATTGATACTTACTTGACAAGTTGATGCATAATGTAAATAAGGTTTTGATAAAATTGTTAATGCCCACGCATCAACAGCAATCTATTTATATAGTAGATGATATTAGTACTACTATTGTTGTGCGATTATATATCATAATTATGCTACTTACATCTTGAGTTGCCATTAAGAAAATGAGTAAAAAGAAAACCATTGCAATATAAATGATTGTAGTTTCAGCATGTTCTAATAGATCTTTTATGAAAAAACTAATAACGATAAATACAAAACCTGCTAAAATTTGAATTGGTACAATCCATGATTTTCTTCTACCAAATGATTTAAAGTAAAAACTATCGACAATAGGTGACCATAACAACTTTAATGAATATGGATATGTACTAATTGTAAATATACCAATTTGTGTATACGTTGCATGTTTATGTAATAAAAACGGTATAGTTCCAAATGATAATCCAATAGGTATACCTTGAATTAAATCTAAAGATTACACAACCACTGTTAATATACATATCATCCCTATGCAATACACTATATATACATACATAATAAAACTAACCAAACTATATTATTTAATTCATCACCAAATTGTCTTTTTAATAATTTTAAAACCATTATTATGGTTGTGGTTTGTGAAACTGAAAATGAAAAAAATATAATTGTTGATGACAAAAAAAAAATATGTAAAAATAAGAAAATTTGAACAAAAAATTTATAAAAAAAGAAAATGTTGAAATTAAACAAGTCTTGATAACTTAATATTTTTTATAATATACACAATACTTGATACTTGATACTTTTTATTATTATTAATTATATTTTATTAAAAATTAATTAATTGGTTTTTGACCAACCATTATAATACGAGCACCTTGATTACCAACTTTACCACCATCTTTGAGGAATGATTGAAAATTCCATTCTGATGACCACTTTATATTTATAAAACCAGTGGACATGAATAACAATTGAAGTTCAGACTTTGAAATGATTGCAAATTTGTGTTCTTCTACTAATAAATTACCATTAGAGTAACATGTAGAACTACCGTTATCTTCATCTACATCGTCACCATAATCGTCATTGTGGTTACCATCAACTGAATAAAAGATATCATCTACATTCCATAAACAGTTAAATTCATCTGTGTGTATTGTACTTGTTCTAATTACTTGACTACCATTTATCAACATTTTCTGTTGTTTATTATTTAATATATTTGATAATCCACGCATAAAATTTGAAACATCAACGATAGCCACACCGCCTGGCACCAATGCATTGTAAATCTTTTTCATTGCTGCTATTCTATCTTCCAATTTATATAGATATTGTAATGGTCCATGAATTGTTGTTATTAAATTATACCTATCCATGATTTCCATCATATCTAAAAAACCAACTTTATAAACATCAACTCTGTCACATGTATTTTTCGAATAATTGTATGCAAATGAATAATAGTCTTCATCTGGTTCAAATGCTTCAATAATTTGGAATTTACTCTTTGCAAATTGATCAAACATTCTTCCCAATCCACACCCAATATCCAATAATGAATTTTGCTCAATTCTATAGTAATCACATACACTTTGAATGAAATCCCATATAATTGAAACTTCATTATCTCTTTGTATAAAACAATAGTAGAGGATATCACGTTTTTTCCAATTGTTTTCTACATCTTTAATACTATCTTTAAATTGTTTTAATTGATCCAATTCTTGCATTTGTTGTAATGAACTACCTGCTTTCTTTACTGCATTTTCACAGAAACAAAGTAGGAACTTTGAATCACAATTACAAAATGTCTTTTCACATATATCTTTGAAATTTTGATTAATCTTTGATTTTATGCCTTCTAAATTCTTTCTAAAGTATTTATCATTGTTTTCATTCACAGTATGTGACAATTTTGGATGATTTCTATTACCCCGATAAATTTCTTTCAACGTTGGAAACTCTGTATAAAAGTTTTCATATGTTTTCTTTATATGTAATTCTTTTTCATTTGGAGGCAGTATTATATCTTCATTATTCGGTAAAACTGTTAATTTTGTTGATCCTGATGATGTAGTTGTTGTAGTGGTAGTTGTATTATTTAAAGATGACGTATTATTCCTTTTATTTTTAATTTTCTTTGGTTTTATTAACATTTATTTATTTATTTATTTATTTTCTATTTATCTATTTTATTTATTTGTTTTGTTTTTATATGTTTTTATGTTGTTTGATAAAAATAAAATAAATAAAAAAAATAAAAAAAAATTTTTACTTTGTTTTTTCTCAAAATTAATAAAAAAAAGTTAAAAAACGACAAAAATGTAAATTTACCCCATAAACGTGTGGGTCGATTTTAATTATATTATATTATATTTTTAAAGAAGGTTTTTGATATAAATTTCTTTTTAAATTTTTAGTGTTGTTTGATTTTGGTTGTTTTGATGGAGTTGATTTAATATTGTTGTTTGATGTGGAGGAGGAAGAGGAGGAAGATGATGATAAGGTTGAAAATTTATTAAAATCAAATGATTGTTTTTTTGAAATATTATCCAAGAATCTTTCTTCTACGTTTGTCATTATTGATTCATAACGTAACATATCAATGTTTTCTCTTTCTGCTGCATATATTTTATGAATTGGTGTTTGTTGAATTGGTGGACCAGATTCCAATTGAGATTGAAGGAATTGAGAATCTGGCGAAACTAAATTGTCGCCTAACAAAATAGCATTAATACCTTCAGATCCAAACCAACATAAGAAATACCATGATAATGATGAAACGTATGAAACATCTAATGAAGATAATTCAATTCCTCTTTGTAAAAATGATTTAAAACGAATTGTTAATGGAAAAAATGGTAATTTACATGCAACGAACCCACTGAAAAAATGATTAACCCAACTCATCATTGTAATTTGTGGAATCAAATGCATTACATTACCCTTTAACATATCAGTTATACCTGATGGATCTGTAAACATTGAATTTTGAAACATCATACTCATTGGATTATTATCCTCTTGTACTGCTGCAATTGATGACAGTATTCCTTTATTCTTTGTATTGGCAACTCCACACAAGTATGCCTTTCTTATAAAAAATGATTTTTGTGGTATTCTATTATAAAATGATGCTAATCTTCTAACTCTATTAATTGTTTGTCTGTGTGGAAGTAAAAACTCATTATTAATATGTTATATTCCTACATGTATTAATATTGGGTTTAAATCCTTACGCTTGCATTGTTTTTTCAGCGTCTTGTGGTTTACCAGAGTTTATTTGCATTATTTTTGTTATATTTAACTTTAATGCACTAACTATAAATAATACAATTAAAATTGGTATTACTACCCAATTTCTAATTTCAACATCTAATACAATTGGTGATTCGGTCATTATTATTCTGTTTATTATATATCACACTATTATTTATTTACACTGGTGATTATTAATTTGAAAAATGAAAAAATAAAAAAATTAAAAAAAATGAAAAAAAAAAAAATATGAAAAAAAAATTATAATTTGTGATGATCAAATCCCAATGTTTGTAAACTAATAGATACGTATAACTAACTATTACCAATACATTCATACTGTTATATACATAACCAATAAACCATTAAACAGCCATAATAGAATAGTACTATAACATTTGTATACATTCTCTAAATCTCTGTTTTTGGTATAATACTGGATATTTTGGAAATTTCCGTCTTTTTTTTACCATTTTTTTTATTTTTATTTCGAAGACGCTTCCATTTGATATTTGCAAATATTATAGAAAATAGTGCAATATGAACACTTATATATTTAACGTTTGGGAAAATCAATTTTAAATTTTATTTTCAAATTGGGGTGTTTAAAATATAAAAAAATAAAAAACTTTTTCAAAATTTTTATTTTTATTTTAGACACACACAAACGTACATACATAAACATATACAAATATAATATTAAAGAATGAATAGTACACAACAAGAAGAAAAAAAAACTATATTATATTCATATTGGAGATCATCATGTTCATGGAGAGTTAGAGTTGCACTTGAATATAAAGGTATTAAATATGAATATGCTCCAGTTCATTTATTAAAAGACGGTGGCCAACAAAAGACTGATGAATATACAAAATTAAATCCAATGAAAGCAGTATGTTTGTTGTTGAGATATAGGAATACACTATGTAGTATATTGTATACAAAGGATGTATGTACTAATACTACTGTTTGTTATTATAAATTAGGTACCAACATTAATTATTGATGGTAATGTAATTGGACAATCATTAGCAATTTTAGAATATATTGAAGAAACAAGACCAAACAATCCATTAATGCCAAAAGATGCATATCAAAGAGCAATTGCAAGACAAATGATGCAAATTATTGGATCAGATATTCAACCACTTCAAAATTTAAAAGTTTTAGCAGCAATTACAGCATTATCAAATGGTGATGATACAAAAAAAGTAGAATGGGCACGTAATTGGATAGCAAGTGGTTTCATTGCATTGGAAAAATTATTAGTAATTCATAGTGGTAAATATTGTGTTGGTGATCAAGTTTCATTTGCTGATTTATGTTTACCTGCACAAGTTTATAATGCAAATAGATTCAATGTTGATCTTACTCCATTTCCAAATATTGTTCGTGTAAATCAATACCTTTCAACAATACCTCAATTCATTGCTGGTTTACCACAAAATCAACCTGATTCTGAACAACCAGCTTGTTAATAATAATAATAATAAATCCCATAATAAAATAAAATATATGTGGTAGCAATAGTCAAAAAATTAAAATTTTTTTTTTTCATAATTTAATAATTGCACCCACATACACACATTGCCCAATATAAAATGAGTACAAAAACTATATTATATTCATTCTGGGCATCATCATGTTCATGGAGAGTTAGAGCAGCATTAGATTATAAAGGTATTAAATATCAATATACTCCATTAAATATAAATAATGGTCAGCAAAAGAGTGATGAATATGCAAAATTAAATCCAATGAAATTTGTATGTACATCATTGTTGTTACTATTAATACAAACACGTACTAATATGTATACTTTATAATTAGGTACCAACATTGATTATTGATGAAAAAGTAATTGGACAATCATTAGCTATATTAGAATATATTGAAGAAACAAGACCTGATAATCCACTAATGCCAAAAGATGTATATCAAAGAGCAATCGCAAGACAAATGATGCAAATTATAAGTTCTGATATTCAACCACTTCAAAATTTAAAAGTTTTAGCAGCAATTAAAGATTTATCAAATGGTGATGATACAAAAAAAGTAGAATGGGCACGTAATTATATTTCAAGTGGTTTCATTGCATTGGAAAAGCTATTATCAATTCATAGTGGTAAATATTGTGTTGGTGATCATATTTCATTTGCTGATTTATGTTTACCACCACAAGTTAGAAATGCAAATAGATTTAAAGTTGATCTTACTACATTTCCAAATATTACACGTATAAATGAATTCCTTTTAACATTACCTCATTTCATTTCAAGTTCACCTTTAAATCAACCTGATTTTGAACAATAACATAATACATAATACATTAATTAAAAAGCTATAACTGATATCGCATGACTAAAAAAATAAAAAAAGTTTTTTCATTTTTTTTTTTTTTTTAATTTTTTTCATTTTTTTTTATATTTTATTTTTTCAATTACACACATAATAATAACAATATCTAAATTATTTATATTATCAATATAAACAATATGTTAAAATCAATTAAATTATTTCAACCACGTCTTGTATCACCACTATTAGGAGGTTTTGTACCAAATCAATCAATTTCAACAGTTGATACCAATAATAACAATGGTTGGACTAGACAAATTCAAGGTAAAAATGTAAACAAAGCAAACACATATTCAACAAGTGCTACTGCTGCTTCAAAAGCATCACTACCAGATCCATCAAAAGCAATTGTAACTTATAAAGCATTTCACTATGGTACAATGTTATTAGCACCATCTTTACTTGTTTCATTATTAGTACCAGCATCTGGTTTAACAATGTGTTCAGATGTTTTAGTTGGTCTTTCAATTCCACTTCATATGGTTATTGGTATGAATTCAGTTATCAATGATTATGTTTATAACCCAGTATTAAGAGGTATGTCAAAAGAATGATATGGTTAACATTATTACATAACATTTGGATGTAATATATTTCTAACTTCTCTATTCGATTCACACAGGATTAAGCAAGTTTTTAATCTATTCAACTGCAGGTATTACAGCAGCAGGTTTATTTTTAATTGCCTTTAAAGAAGGTGGTTTAGGTGCAATTGTTCATTCAGTATATAAATCAAAATAAATATTTAATTAAAAAAATCTAAATAAATAATAATAATAAATTCACCAATTCATATATATATATATAAATAATAATAACAATACAATAATAATAAAATAAATTTGATACACGTAAAAGTAGTATATAAGTAAAATTTGATATATTGTTTTATTTATTTAAAGTTGATTTTTTTATTTTTGCAAAAATATGGGTATTATTTAATTAATTTAATTTGATTTAACTTTAGTTTGTTGAGAGTTTGTTGGTTTATAAATATATTTTTTATAGATTGCAAAGTAGAAAACAGAACCCAATGTAAATATAGTTGTACCAATGATCCAAGGGTATTTAACTTCATTTGGAGTTGGTATTTGCCAAAACATAGCACCACCATATTTAACGCAAATTAATACTTCAATGAATACATTTGCAATACAAATCCAAGCCATAGTACCTAACTTTTTACAAGATGGGTCAGTTCCAAATTGATAGTATTCTCTTAAACCTGGAGTACCAATTAAACACCATAAAAGTAAACGATAGACATTCAATGGATTTCTTGGTGGTACCCATAATAATGTTTTCAAAAAGAATGCATTCAATTCAACAATACTAATTAATACAACCAAAATGATAACACCAATGTATCTTTTCCAACTTGATAGAATTTCCCAATTATATGTATCCAATGTTTGTGGTGTAAATTGTTTTAACAATGTCATTGGATTATACCATGATTTCTTTTTCTCTTCAACTTTTAATGGTTGATCAACTCCTGCCCAATTATATTCTTTCATATGTAAATATCTAATTGATAATAAACCCATAACTATACCCAATGCATTACAAACTGCAATATCTAATATAATCTATATATGCACAGTAACTGTTAATATACAATGATAATAATGGAGCTAATATATCAAATGATTACTTACATGATCCCACCAACATTCATGGAAATTTGGTAATAAATGTGCAAATGTTAATTCTAATACTTCAAATGAAATTGATAATACCCAACATAAACGATAATCACGTAAGAGTAAAGTTTTACCCCACCAACCAAGGAAATGAGCCCATATAAATTCATCGTTGATTGTATCTTTAAGATTTTTAAAGTATGATTCTGGATTATCTGGTGTATACAATTCACAGTTGTCAGCATAAGAACGTTCTGGTAATTTTTCACCCAATGTTGGGTCAATATGTCTCATTATAAGTCTTGCATCATCTGCTGATTGAAATAATAAAAATACCAATGCACATAAATATAGTACACCTGCTCCCATTACAACTCTCCAAAATGCTGGATGTGGTCTAATAAATAAACCATCCCTCATTTGTAACATTGAAAATAATAAAAATGCTGAACATGCTGCTAATATACCACTGTATATGTTTCTAATATATTAGAATATACAATATATATTATAGTCTAATGTATTGATATTTTACATACGTTTTAACACTATTTACTTGTGATTGTTCTTTTGTGAATGCAAAATATATTGTAACAGCACCTGCTATCATTAATGCAAGAATTGTATGAGGTTTATAGAAAAAGTTTAATGTATCTTGTTCTTTTTTATCTTGTTGTGTTTGTTGCTGTTGTTGATTATCAACTACAGCAGTTGATGCATTATTTGTATTACTATTTGCCATTTTCAAAGATGGCTCGTCGCTACTAATAGTATTTTGGTTATTTAAATTATTGTTATTATTATTTCGGTTGTTATTACTACTATTGTTATTATTTTTCATTTATGCAGAGGAAAAAATAGTTTTTTATTAAAACTTAATAACCTATGAAAAAAACTATGAAAAAAACGATTTTTAAGATTTTTATTTTTTTTAAAATTTTGTATTAAAATATTTTAATTCGTTATTTATGGTGCTTTGGGAAATATGAAAAAAATACTTGTACTATCTCTGGTGGTGCATATATATGTTTTAATTATGGTGTTATTTAAAAAATATATTTATTTATTTATAGTTTGTATATTTCATAGTTTGGTAGTAGCTGGTAATCATAAGGTGGTTGTTTTTTTGAGTAGTGATGGATTGATGACGGTGATGATGTTTTTAATACATTTTAAATAAATAATTTTAAATTACATTTAAAAAATTTAAAATGTATGGTATAAAATAAATGTTATTTAAATGAGACAAAGTTAGGGGTACTTGTATCACTTATTATTAATGTCGCTTGAGTGATGGTAATGTTTTTTACTTGTAATTTTGTTTTTTTTGATGTTTGATTTCATGATTTCTTCAAACCCAAACTATATCTCACATATACCAATAACAACACTACTCACAACAAACTAAACTAACACACACTCAAATCAAAATAATAAATAAAAAAAATATTAAATTTAATATTTTTAAAATTTTAAAAAAAAAATAAAATCGATTATTTTTATTACTATTATTGTACTAAATAATTGATATCCTTTTATATGTGAGTGTTGTATATTTTTAAAAAAAAAACTTAATTTTTCATAATAGTCTTTTTATTAATATTTTAAATAATATATATACATAATATGTATCTATGTCATATAACAAAAACAACAAAAACAAAATAATAATAATTTAATTAAAAATAAATAATTTCGTAAATTTAATTTTAATTTTTTTTTTTTTTTTTTTTTTTTTTTTGTTGTGGGTTTTTTAAAAAACAAAAAAAATTTACCAAAAAAACACCCCTTGGGGTTTTAACCCCCACCCCCCCGGGTTAATTATGTTTTTTTGGGTACAAAAA
>JABXES010007973.1:5356-16337 GCA_013375695.1 Dictyostelium brefeldianum | reverse complement strand
CTTTAGTCGGGATCCCGAGACTGTTAAAAAAAACCTGTATTTTATCAAAAAAAAAAAAAAAAAAAAATCACAATTGTACACAGACACTAACCAATAACTCTCAAATTAATTAAATATAAAGATAACATGAGTTTTTGGCGTAATTTTGGGTTTCAACCAATATCACATATTGAAAGTATTTTGGATAGAGATTTCTTCACATTGGAAGATTTATTTGACGAAGATGAACTCTTGCAAGAATGTAAAACACAAAACAAAAGATTAATCGAATTGTAAATATCATCTTTATACAATTATTATCATCATCATACCATCGTCATAATTTAGCATATATACATATATAGAATTAATATCAGCAAACAGAAAATATCAAACCATCAACTTCACATCTTAGGTTTAAGAATAAAAAAAAAATAAAAAAAAAATTTATAAAGTTCATACAGATATCAACACTACAACAACAACATATAGCACAAAATATACCATCAACAATCAATACAATAGAGCAACAAATATCTATATTACCTATTATATATAATGATGTGGTTTAATGTAATACTAATATAATATTTTAATAATAGTTTAATTAAACCGGAATCATTAAATGGAATGTTTGAATTTATTACAAAAGAAGCACCAGAAGAGGTTGAAAGAAAGAGAAAAGAAAAGTATGTATACATATAAACTTTCCCTCTTTTTTTTTTTTTAATTTTTAATAGATTCAAGATATTAACACAATCAACCAACAACAACAACAACAACAACTACTATAAAAAAAAAATAGTTATCCATTTTTAGCATCTGAAATCTTATGTATGGATATTCAACCACTTATTGAAGCAGTTTACAAAGATGATACATATTTAGAACAATTATATGAATATTTAAATAAACCAAATTTCAATTTGGGTTTAGCAACTTACACAAGTAAAGTAGCAATTAACTTTTTAGGAAGAAAAACAATTGATGTAAGTAATAGTAATATAATATTCATATTTGATACTAGTGGTGATGGTAATTAGTATATTAATTTCATATATATTTATTTACAAACTTACAGACAATGGCTTATATTAAAAAACAAGATAAAATTGTTGAAAAATTCATTAAACATCTTGACAAATCACCAGTTGTTGATATCTTATTAAAGATTATTAGTATCGAAGAATATCAAGGTGGTGCTGGTACTTTAGATTGGTTAGATAGATGTAATTTAATTGGTGGTATCATTGATGAATTTGATCCAAGTTTAGACTCTGAAGTAAGTGTATATTTAACATAATAGTAAAGTAATGATATACACACATCATATGTATAATGTACTAATTGTATATTGTAACTTCTTTGTTTCTATTTTCCTCCCTACTACTGTAGTATCACGAAAATGCATCATTTATTTTATCAGAAATTGTAGAAATGACTAGAAATGTATCAGATTCACCATTATTGGAAAGATTAGAAAGTGAAGAAATGATTAGAAAACTTTATTCATATATTTTAAAAGATGTACCATTAGGAACTACCTTTCTCTATGGCTTAACCGTCATTATTAGATTGTTAAGAAGAGACAAAGATAACAGTAAGAATGAAGCAATTGCCACACCATTAGAAGAGTTATCACCATTATTTAAAGAATCATTGGTTCACATTGAAGAATTTAACAAACTTTTAAAACAAACTTCTGAAGCAACCTTCACTACAACTACCGGTCCATTATCACCACCATTAGGTTTCCATAGATTAAAAGTTATCGAATTCTTTGCTGATTTAATCAACTCTCGTTATTTATGTATTGATAAAAAAATTATGGAACTTGATATTTTATCAACTTGTTTAGTAAGTAGTAACAATAGTTAGTAATATGTGCATTTACAACACAATATATTAACTTCTGTTAAACTTTTTACAGGAATTATTTTTTAGATATCCATGGAATAATCTTCTTCACAGTCAAATTCATCAAATTTGTCAAATTATTTTATACAGTGAAAATGATGAACTTAAAGTGTCACTATTGAGAGATGCAAAATTACTTGATAGAATCATCGAAGCTGATTTAGCAAATACCAATGAATTAAAACAAGTTAAAGGTATTAGATATGGTTTTATGGGTTTCTTAAATAGCATTGCTCAATCTATTTGTGATGTATCAAAGAATTCACAAGAGATTAAACAAATCGTTGATGGTAATTATCTAATTTTCTAATATTATACTATATGACCGATTAATATATATATATATATATATATACTAATTTTGGAAATTTGATAACACCAGAAAATCCAAAATGGGCACAATTTGTAACAGATTCATTAGAACCAGTTTTAACAATTGAAAATGAACCATTGGGTGAATTTAAACCTTCATTAATGACAGCACCAGAAAGTGCAGAAGAAGATGATGATCAATATGATAATGATGGTGATGGATTTGATAATTATGAAAATGTTGATTACGTTTCAGCTGATGCTTATCAAGATCAAATGGATTACAGCGATGAAGATGACTATGATAATCAAAAACCAAATACAGTAAATTACATTGAAGAAGAAGAAGAAGATGAAGAAGACTACGATATACGATTCCAACAACATCAATCACTTCAACAACAACAACAACATCATTTACAACAACAACAACAACAATTACATCAATTACAACAATTACAACAACAAGCACAATTAAATCACCACGATGATGATGAAGATGAACAACATAATGATAACAATAATAATAATGATAACAATAACAGTAGTGATGAGGAACAACATAACAACAATAATAATAGTAATAATGATCAAAATCATGATAAAATAGAATCATCAACTTCTGAACCAGTAGAATCAACAACAATAGAACAAACATCTGTTGACCAAGAATCAACAGAAGCTAAATCTGAATAAATAATAAATACAACAAAACAATAACATCATCCTGTCAACACAACAACAACAACAATCACAACCAACAAACACACCCTATTTAATCTTATTTAAAATCATATAGATTGTATATTCTTTAAACAACGATCTCACCTGTCAACTACTCCCTCTCTCCGCAAAAATAATAACAACAATAATAATCACCTATACTATATATTTCATCAACTTCTTTTATAAAAAAATATGAAAAAAAAAAAAATCTAAAAAAAATAATTATGTGTACTTCAACAACAAACAACAAACTATAATAAACTATAAAAAAAAATAAAAAAATAATTTAAAAAAAATAATTTTTATTTCTTAATCTTTTTTAATTTTCAAGATCCTTGAGTTATATATTAAAAATTTATTTAAATATTTATTTGTGTATCTCTGTTGCTCTCATTTTTTTAATTTTTTTTCAATTTTTTTTTATTTTTTTTTTGAACACAACTTTTTTAATTTTTTTATTTTTATTTTTTTTCAAATTTTTTTTCAAAGTTCTTCTATATAAATAAATACAATGACGTATGTATATAGTAGTTTTATATGTGTTATTAATAAAACAATTTAGTATATTAATATAAAATCTGGCTTATTATGTACAGTACCACTGGATCAATTACACCAAAAGTTAAATGGGCAGAAAGACAAGACTGTGTCTATGTTACAATTGAAGCACCAATTAAAAAAGAAGATGCAACTATTAAAGTTGAATCTGATAAAATTACATTTGAAGGTAAAGACAAAGAAAATAAGCATTACTCTTTCAATATTTCATTATTCAAAGAAATTGATGCTACTCAAGTTTTCACTGATTTCAATAGCAGAAACCCAAGATTAAAGTTAATCAAAAAAGAAGAAGGTTATTGGAACTTTTTATTAAAAGATAAAAAAAAAGAAAAGTTTGTTGAAACTGATTGGACTCTTTGGAGAGACGAAGATGAAGTTGATGAAGTTGAAGAAGATTCAAATAAATTTGGTAATTTTGATATGAATGGTATGGGTGGTATGAACGGTATGGGAGGTGGTGGTATGGGTGGTATGGACATGCAAGAAATGATGCGTTCAATGGGTGGTGGTATGGGTGGAATGGGAGGTATGAATTTTGATGGTATGGATGATATGGATGGTAGGTTTATTATTTTAGTATTTTAATAATAATAACATTATATGCGATATTATACTAATATATTCTAATAACTCTTACAGATTTAGATGATCTTAAAGATGAAGGTAATGATGAAGAAGGTGAAAAATCAAACACCACTGATGAAACCGAAGAAACTAAATTAAACTCTGTCGATTAAATAAATATATAATATATTTATAACAATACAACTACTATAATATAATAAATAACCAACCACCAATAACTCACAACACAACTATAACAAAAAATGCTTAACAAACAATAATACAATTTAAAAAGATTCAACTGTTGTTAAAAAAATAAAATATATATAAAATATACATTTTTTTTAAAAAAAATACAGATTGGTAGATCTATTATTTATTTATTTATTTATTTATTTATGATTATCCATCATCATTGAAATTCATAGATGAGGCAAACATCATAGCTACTTTAGCAGCCATTGCTCTTCTTTGATCATCAGGTAAATCTTTTAATTGTTCTCTAAGTTGTTGAAGTTCTTTAAATGTAGCTTCCATTTGAATTGGATCATCATCATCTTCATCAATGTCATCTTTATCTATTGGTTCTGATATTGATAATCCATTTACATTTACATTGCTTTTATTATTGTTGTCGTTGTTCTTTTTTGATGAAGATTTTGAAGAAGGATCAGATTGTTTAAAATTAAAGAAACCTTCTAATTTCTTTAATGAATCTTGTAATATTTTATTATCTTTAATTGATAATTCATCTAAATCTATATCTTCTTGTTGTTGCGGTGGTACATTATTATTCTTTTTATTGTTGTTTACTTTTAATTTCATATTTGGCCACATATTTGATTCTAAAATTTCAATTAATCTTTCGACACCATATTTAATTTTTTCATCAATTTCTGTAAAAAAAACGATCATGAGTTAGTATTATAATATAATGATAGATGATAATATTTATAATTGATTTTTTACCTGTTATTTCTGATTTTCTAATATCATAATCACGATGAGATTGAGTATCTAATATAACCCATTCAATTAAATTTGATAAACACCATTCTTCAACTTGATTTTCAATTGAGTTACTACTACTTTTATTAATGTCAATTAAAATGTATAATGTATCATCAATATCTTCTTCATCTTTTTCATTTTCATTATCTTCATCTTCATTATCTTTATCGTTGTATGTTGTTGGTATTTTTTTCTTATTTTTATCTATATACGATTTTATTTGATTAAATGAATTTGGTTTTAATGAATCAAATACAAGTATTATACCATGTCCATCTTTATTATGATTGTATACAGTATCATCATTATCATTTAAATTTACATTTTGAATATTTATATTTGATGTATAATATTTTGTATTTATTTTATATTGAATATCTGTTGTTATTTCATTTATTAAACCTAATGCTGTGCGTATATATCAAAGGAAAAAAGGTTAATATATATTAAAAAACATTCTCCCCCTTAAATCTAAACGTACATTTTAAAACTAATGATTTATCTATATCTTTATCACCAATTAAATAAACAATATTATCTGTTGTCATTTTTGGATTCGAAAAAAATAAATTAAAAAAAAAAAAAAAGAAAGTTTTTTAATTTAAATTTTTTTAGTTTTTAGTTTTTTTTATTAATAAATAATTTATATAAAATAATATATTAAATATATAGTTATTATAATTTATAATTATTAAATATATTTATAATGTTTGTAATAAAATTCAAAAAATATTTAAGATAATTGATCAAAAAAATTAAAATTTATATAATTTCATTATCCATTTTTCGACATGTGTGTTTATCAATAACCTCTATGTTGCGATGAATGGAAAATAAAAACAACACTACTCCTTCACTATGGTGCATATATACCACCTATTGATATTATTAAGGTTACACAAAAACCTAATAATTTGATTTTTTTTTTTAATATTATTTTTAATTCCCAAATTGCTTATTTTATAATTAATAGCCACCAACAATACGTTTACATTTTTCAACTAATCAACTTTTTCTTCAAAACTAATCTATTCACTAATTTTAGAAATTTTCATTAAAACTAATTAAATTTAAAAACTATTTTTTTTTATTTAAATTTTATTTTTTTCAAATTATTTTAATTATAAAATAAATATTAATATACCCATACCTCTTAAATAAATATAATATACAATACTATTTTTTACGTATAATATTTATTAAAAATTAAATACCGTACTACCATAATATTATTATTTTTCAAACTTCTTTAAAAAAATTAAACAGTTTTTGCTATCACTAATAAAACATTTTCTAACAAGCATTTAATATTACTCGTTCATTTAATAATAATAATAACTTAATAGCAATAATACAATATAAATTTACAAAATTACTCATTAGTTTTTATTACCAAACCTCATAACACACAAATAAAAATATATAAAAATATAATTTTTTATTCACACACATTGCAAAGACAAAAATTAAAATTGGTTCCTCTATCACTCACACCCACACACCCACATAAATACACCTTAATTGCTACTGTCTCTCTCCCATACAAAAATATAAATATCATTTTTTTCATATCAAATAGAATGCATTAAGTGATACTTTTTTTTTGTTAATAATTACCAAAATTCATCTACCTACCAACTTTACCCCTCACGCACACACAGCAAGTTAGTACTCTTTAGTCTATTTTTATATTGTGTTGTGTATCATTGTACCATATATGTTGTCAACTTTATACTTTTGAAAAGTTACCATTCAAAATACATACACACATAAATAAAAAAGATATTCACACAAAATAAAAGAAATCTAATATCTTTTAAAAATTTACACACATTCATATATATCATAACAAATTGTTTGTTTTTTTTTTTAATAACATTATTTTTTTAAAATTAAATCTATAATACATATTATTGCAATGTATTAACTGTATAACGACACCATTATATCTACCAATACACAAACACCTAATAATATAAATATTAGTATAGATAATAGTTATCTAGTTTTTATTTTATTTTATTTTATCCGCTTTTTTTTTTTTTTTTTTATTTTATTTATTTTCCAAAATCAATAATAATAGTAATAATAATACAAGATATAATAATAAATATATAAAATGAACTCAACAATAACAATTCATAATAAAAACAATAGAAGCAATAAAAACAGCAATAGTTTTAAAAATAGTAAAAATACATCAAATAATTGTAATAATAATAAAAATCATAAAAAATATCCAAATCTTTCAATTTACTTTCCATCAACATGTGATTCATTAGTTAAAAAAGTATGTAGTTGGACTACAGATACCAAGAATGTAAATACATGTCGAGGTGATAATCAAGAAAGCAGTAAAGTACTATCTGGTCAAAATATGGAAACTGGTGTATTTGAAATATTGGAAACAGTATTAACATTGATTGTAGAAGATTTAAAAGAATCTGAAGAATTATTATTGGTATCATTATTTTTCGCAGATAAATATGTAAAGAAAACAAAGATTAGACAATCACAAATACTTTGGTTAATATTGACAAGTTTTATATTATCATTTAAAATGTATGCTGCCGATTCAAATAAAATCAATTTAAAGAAAATTGAAAAAAGATTTTCAATTGATCTTTTGAAAAATAATATAATTAGTAAAATGGAAATTCAATTTTTACAATCTATAGATTACAATTTATGTATAGATGAAAATTCAATTACTTCATTCATTACATGTTTATTCATTGACTTTAAAATTAATTGTCAATCAAATTTAGATATGATTCAAAATTTATTATTTAAAATTCAAAATATTGTAACAAATAGTTCATCAACAGAATAATTAAATTGTAATAATAATTATAATAAATAATAAAAAACTATTACATTTGTATATTTTAATTTATATATTTACAAAATTTTGTTTTTTTAAAATAATAATAATTAAATTATTATTTTTATATACATTTATATTCTTTATTAGAGTGAAAAGAAGGTTGTGAAGTTGATCTAGACACAATCTTTCTTCTTGATATATTAAATTTACATTGAAGATTCTTTGGTTCTTCATTTGAATTCGGACATTCTATTATATTACAGCATTCATTAAAATTAATTATGAAATCAATTTCATTTTCTTCGATATTGTTGTTGTTATTGTTACAGGATTTTATATTATTACATTGATTATTATTGTCATTATAGGATTTTATATTATTGTTATTATTAATGTTACTATTATTACATGTTGTATCAAATTTAAAGTATATAGATAAATCAGGTGAACTTATAAATCTATCTCTTTGATTAACAGATACCTCTTGTGGTCTTGGTTGTTCAACTACTACTTGTTCAGATTTACATTCGATGATAGTTGTGATTGTTGTTGGTGTTGGTAATGGTACAGTTGATGGAATGGTAATTATTTTTTCGAAATTTAAAAAAGTTTTAATTTTTGAATCCAATTGTTGAAATTTACATGGTTTAAATAAATGATCATCCATACCAGCATCTAAACATTCTTGTTTTGGTACGGTTGTTAAACCTATGATTGGAGTTTTTTTAATTTGATTTGCAGCTTGGTATGCTCTAATTTTATTTGTTGCTTCTTTACCATCCATTACATCCATATGTACATCCATCAAAATTAAGTCGTATGTATATAATTCAACAAATTTAACAGCTTGTAAACCATTTTCAGCCATTGTAATTGTATGGCCCAATTTCTTTAAAAATTTACTTGCAATTATTCTATTTAATGGATCATCTTCGACTACTAATATATTTGCAGAAAAATTCTTTGGTTCCATTTTATTATTATTTATATTGTTATTTATATTATTACAAATTTGTTGTGATGAAGTTGATGTTGAATTATGATTTAAAATAAACATATTAATATTATTTATAATTTTTTTATTGTTGTTATTGTTTGTTTTTATATTAATAAAATTATTATTAATTTTATCGGTAGTGATGTTATTATTAATTAATTTACAGTGGGATGACTTTTGATTATTATAAAAATTTGTTAATCTATGATTTAAATTTTTAGTGTTTGTTTGAATTATTTTTAATGTGATTATTATCAAATTTTTAAAAAATGAAATTATTTTTTTTTTTTGTGGGTTTAAATAGTTTTTAATAATTGTTGATTTAAAAAAAAGAAAAGTTGTCGATGTTAGCAGCTGCATGCAACTATTTGTAATTAATAAAATAGTAGTTGTTGTAGTGCTAGTAGTAATAGCAGCAGCTACATAACAACAATTAAACTTGGAATGGACAAATCTCGTTAATGAGATTAAACCAGATTCTCTCGAAAGAGAATCGTAAATCATCATTAAATGTAGGGATTTTACTAATTTTTTTTTACTGATCATATTAATCCATTGATTGTTAAATTTTTTTTTTAAAAACAACATTATTAATAAAATTATTGATGTGGTTATAGTTGTTTTGACTGATACAAATAAATTATTATTATTATTGATGTTATGGTTTTTATTTTCTTGGAATCGAGATTTATTTATGATTATTCTATTTGTTAACAGTTTATTTAATTATAGGGTGGTAATTGAATTAGAGTGTATCATAAATTATTGAAAATTGATAATAGATTATTATAAGCACATAAAACACAACTTTTAAAAAAGCACACACACACACGTTATTAAATTCAAATTATTTTCGTTGTATATATTGTGTGTGATCTACTAATTTTTTTTATTTTATAAGGAATAAATCTCTTGAGAGTTTTATCACTTTTTTTTATTATGAATGAATTTGATGTTGTTATTGAATTAAATTTAATTAAATTGTAATTTATTGAAATGAATGAATCTTTAGTTTAATAAATATCGAATTCTAAAAAATACAGACACTCACACATTAACACTTATTTTGAACACACAACAAAAGTAATTAGACACCCACACAAGGCATGCCACTTAAAAAAAAATAAAAATAAAAACTAAACTAAACTATAAAACAAAAACTATAAATTAATTGTAAAATTGAAAGATTGATTTTTATTTTGGTGTGGTGTTTTTAAATTATTATGATTAATAATTATTTTTTTGATTTAATAATTTTAAATTTTTTTAAAATAAAATTTTTGAGTGGTTTTTTTTTTTCTATTATATCTTTAAAAAATGTGATTGATATTTTTGAGGCATTACTACCCCATTAAACAATGTGCTTTTCATTTACTAAAGGTCGTAAACTTCCATTATAATACAACACAATTAGTTAGTGTGAGATTGGGTGTGTTTTAGTATATGTTTTTATTTTTTTATTCTTTAAATCAAATAATTGTCTTTGTTTGATGGGTTAGTAAGTGTGAGTGTTAGTGTGTGAGTGGTAAGTGGTTTGTATATTTTTTTTTAATTTTAAACCTCCCAACACCATTTTAAAACAGTAATTTTTTTGTTAATGATAACATCAACACACTCACACACCCACACTCATATAGATCTTTATTTTTTTCACAATTGTATGCATGCACCACCATTTAATTTCATACACTCACTTTCTTTATATAGATTATTGTTTAGCTTTATTTGGCCTGCCCATCACACAAAAACAAACACACTCAATTTGTTTATTAAATCAATAGGAGAACACTTAAAACAAAGGTTTATTATTGTGTTAACACAATAACAATAATATCAATAATGTATCTGTTAAATTAAGATTGTTTATTAGTTTAATATTAATTCAATCCTCTTCCTTTTTTATAACACAGATTTAATTTCAGTGATAAAAATTCAGTTTTTTTTAAATTTAAAATATCTATTTATTCATTTTTAGTTTTTTATTACTATCTTTTATTATACATAAAAAAAATAAAATAAAAATAAAAACCCCCACTCAACACAACATTACCTTCTATTATTTTCTTTTCATTTATTTTAAATAAAAT
>JABXES010007964.1:0-16384 GCA_013375695.1 Dictyostelium brefeldianum | reverse complement strand
ATATAAATATAGAAATATAAATACCTTCTAAATATATATCTCAAGACACACATGTTCAATATCTTGTGTTATTTTATAATAATAACCATCACTAGATATCTTTTTCTTTACTAATAAAGTTGAAAAAATAAAAAAAAGTAAATTGGTCCAAAATGAGATTCGTAACAAAAAAAAAAAAAAAATTTTAATTTTTTAAAAAAAATTTGATCATCAATTGTGTTTAACACTCTTTCTTCTTCCTCTCTTTTTCTCTTTTCAAATTGAACAAATACATATTTAATTATCTCTATTTTTTTTTATTTATCTCTATTATTGTATAAAGTTTACAAAATATCACAATACTACAAAAGTTTTAAAACGGTTTTTTTGCCAAATCTACAGATTTTTTAATTTTTTTTTTTTGATAATTTTTATTTTTATTTTTGATTAATTAAAATCTATACTTTTTATTATTTAAAATATAAATAACTTTGTATATAAACACAACACACATAACATACACTCAAACTATAAACACATATAAACAATATATGTGATATCTATTTTAAACAACTACAAATTGCAATGATCATTACAACAATACAAAAAAAAATTATAAAAATTTAAAAAAAAACCACACACTCACCCATTTCATTTTGAAAATTTAAATCAGCAAAAAAAAAAAAAAAAAACACAGAAACAAACCAACAAATTCACACATTTACAATTCAATAAATATTTATAAATAGAACACATTAAAACATACACAACAACAAACATACACAACAAAGAATTAAATATAAAAATGGATGATGATTATAAATTTATTAGTCAAATTGGTGAAGGTAGTTTTGGGAAAGTTTATAAAGTAATTATCAATATTATTGTTGGTTAAAAAAAGAAGATAAAGAAAACTTTTATTTCTAACTCATTAAATTTGTTCAAATTACAGTATAGGAAATTATTTACAGGTCAATTAGTAGCATGTAAAGTTATTTCAAAAAAGGGTAAAAATGATGAAGATATTTTATCATTGCGTCAAGAGATTGATATATTAAAGAATTTATCACATCCAAATATAATTCAATTTATAAGTTGTTTTGAAAATAAAAATGAATTTACATTGGTAACTGAATATGCTGATGTATGTTTAATTTATTGTAGTATTTATAATAGTAATCTGATATAGCACAACACTTACTAATCAATGGTTCTTAACATGCAGGGTGATTTATCACAAATTATAAAAGAAGAGAAAACATTATCAATTGATTTAATTCAATCAATTTGTTATCAATTAGTTAAAGCATTAAATTATTTACATCATAAAAAAGTAATACA
This sequence comes from Dictyostelium brefeldianum, assembly GCA_013375695.1. NCBI lineage: Eukaryota > Evosea > Eumycetozoa > Dictyosteliales > Dictyosteliaceae > Dictyostelium > Dictyostelium brefeldianum. The sequence continues at coordinate 15,064 of JABXES010007964.1, read as the reverse complement.
TAGAGATATAAAACCACAAAATATATTAATTACATCTGGTGGTCAAATTAAAGTATGTGATTTTGGTTTTGCAAAAACAATTTCTTCAAATTCAATATTGTTAACTTCATTAAAAGGTACACCATTATATTTAGCACCTGGTAAGTTTTTATTTTTGTGATAATATTATAAATGTAAGTGTACACTTAATATTAACAGGTATAGTAAATGATTCTGCTTACAGAAATTATACAAGAACAACCATATGATTATAAAGCAGATTTATGGTCATTAGGTATAATATTATATCAAATATTAGTTGGATCACCACCATTTATTGCAAATAGTTTATGTGATTTAGTTCAAATGACACTTGAATCAAATATTGAAATACCAATTGAATTTCATAAATATCCAGATTTAGTATCACTATTTAAACAGTTATTATGTAAAAATCCTGATAAAAGAATTGGTTGGCCTGATCTCTTATCTCATCCATTTATAAAATCTTATAATGGTGGTAATAATAATAATAATAATAACACCAACAATATAAATAATAATGGTAATAATAGTAGACCATCAAGCAGTGGTGGTAGTTCAAATAATTATAGTTCAATTAGTAGTGGCAGTGATATTACATCTTCAGCTATATTATCATCTTCATCTTCTTCTTCACCACTTTCAACTTCAATTTCATCACTTCCTTTAATTTCTTCAGACAGTTTGATAAATTCTTTAAATTTAAGTTTACACAATAATAATAACAATGGTAATGGTGGTAGTCATAGTGGTGTTAATTTTGTAAATGGTATATCAATACCAATATTAAATGGAATATCAGCACCATTTTCACAAATGTATAATACCAACAACAATAATAACAGTAACAGTAATAAATATAATCCAAATTCACCAAAACAACCACAATCACCAAAAATACCATTATCACCAAAATCAATGTCATCACCAAAAATACCACAATCACCGAGAATGTCTGCACCACCACAATCACCAAGAGTATTACCATCACCTAGATTGAATTCATCACCAAAGAATTCACCAAGACAAACCTCACCTTCACCATCACCAAGAAGAAATAGCATAAAAGCAACTTCATCTTCAAATGTTCAATTAACTTCATCACCTTCACAAGCAAATTTAAATCAATCACCTCCACAATCATCTTCATCATCAACATCTTCCTCTTCCTCCTCATCAATATTAACATCATCATCAACATCAAAACAATTTCCTACTTTATCAAGTAATCTTAATCAAAGTGGAACTATTATCAATAACAACAGTAACAACCTTGATAATAATGTAAATAGTAATAATAGTAATTCAAGACCATCATCAAGTGGTAATAATGATATTATTCATACGAATAATGGCAGTAATAGTTTAATTAATTCAGATAATAATATAATTGTTCAACAACAATTACAACAACAACAACAACAAATTCAACAACAACAACAACAAATTCAATTGTTACAACAACAACAACAAATTCAAATCCAACAACAACAACAAATACAACAACAACAACAAATTCAATTACAATTGTTACAACAACAACAGCAATTGAATATAATACAACAACAATCAACTGTAGTTCAAAATGGTATGGTTGCAGCACAATTAAATAAAAATAAATCACCACCAACTCCAATTACAAGACCACAAACACCAACTTCATTTAGACCACAAACACCACAATACAGAACTTGTACACCACGTACACCACAACCAATAAATATACCATCAAGAAATAACTTTCAATCAAATGTATTACCAACATGGTCAAATTTATATTATCAACAATTAAATGTAAATGATAATCAACAACAACAACAACATTTACAACAACAAAATCATTATTATACACATAACAACAATAACAACAACAATCATAATATGATAATTAATCATAATATAATTAATGATAGTAGACTTGATGAAATTAGTGAAATTAATGAATCAACAGAATCATTTGAATTTTGGAGATATCATGAATCAATTTCATTTAAATCTGAAGAAACTGCATCAAAATTAAAAAGTGATAAATTATTCCTTCAAAAGATAATATCACATTTATCAGCTGCTTCAACATCGCTGATTGAAAGGTTACCAGTTGGTTTAATATTAAGAACATTTTCAAACATTATGAAATATGGTACATTGGTAATACCAAATAGTAATGTAATCAATAATAATTCATTACATTCAACTAAAACACCACCACAAACACCACCACTTTATCCATCATATCACAACCCATCATCACCACCAACTTCACAACAATCATTACATCATCAACAACATAATAATAATTCAGACATTTATAAATTTTCAAATTTTCAAATACTTGTAAATGTATTATCAAATATATTAGCAACAACATTACATGTTAATAGTGGTAATAGTAGTAGCGTCAATAGTAGTGGTAATAGTAATTTAAATAGTAGTAGTGGTATTGGTAATTCAAATACAAATCAATTATTATTAAATAATCCATATACAAATTTATTAGATTGTTTAAATACAATTACAATGTTTATAGATACAATTATTCAACCATCACTATTAGTACTATTTCAATCATCAACGCCAACACCAACATCATCACCAAATAATCCAAATGGTAATAAAAGAATTCAATCACAATTACAATTACCATCAACTCCAAACAATCAAATTAATACTCAATTAAATTTATTTTTATCCATTTTAAATCATTTAACAAAGAATATATTCATTTATAATCAAGGTATTCAAATTGCAGTAATTCAAACAGTTTCTAGATTATTTAATAGATTTGGTGAAAATCCTTATCACTTTGGTGACATTTATAAAAAGATTATTGAACAAACTGATATCCTCCAAAATATATGTTCATATTTATTATTATTATTAAATCAATCTTATCAACAACAACAACAATCGAATACTAAACCAACAACACCAACTACACCAAGTACTACAACAACAACACAATCAAATTTACCAATACCAAGTTCAATTGAAAAAGAAATTGAAGTTGTATTAGAATGTTTTCATAATATTTTATATACATCACCAGTAAATTCATTTGAATTTCCATTGGAACCAAAAAGAAATTATCAAGTTGGACCAAGTACTTCAAATCATTTAATGAACTATTATCAAGCATGTGTTATAATTGGTGATGGTCTTTGTTCTGAAATTATAATGAATTTATTGTTATGTAGTATTTCAAGTTATCCTTCAATTCGTAAAAATATACTTCAATTATTCCTTCATTGTCTTAGGGGTTCAAAATTATTTGCCGAATCAATTAGTAGAGAAGAAAAAGCATTAATTATTCCAACAACAACCAATAGTAATCTAACATCCACAAGTTCAAGTAGTTTAATGTATAATTATCAATTTAATTGTAAACCAAATTCATTTTTTGATTATTTATCAATTAAAAATTTAAATTCAACAAACAAACCAACAACACCATCAACATCAACCAATAACACAGGTACAAATACACCAATTATTGAAGAATTTAATTTAGAACAAAAATCATTAGTATTATTAATTCTAAGTGCAATTTTAATTCATTCAAAAGAATCAATTGATTGGATGATAAATTATGATTTGGTAGAGTTATCAGTTAAATATTTTCAAAATGTTGATATTAGAATTTCATCAAGTGCAAGTTATTTTCTAAGTGGTTTCTTGACAGTTTCAATAAATTATGAAAAAGAATTAGATTCAATTAGTAATAGTAATCACAACAACAATAACAATAATAACAGTAATAGACCAATTTCACCAAATATCGAAAATTTAATAATAAATGGTATATCAAATTCAATTACAGATAATAATCATTTAACAACAATAATTGATTCAGTTATAAATGTAATACCAATTAAAAATATTAGAAAATTATTTAGTGCAAAACGTGTAGAAGGATCAACAATGAGAGATTTAGAAGGTGGTTGTTTTGGTAAACCAAATATTGGTATGTTGGATGGTGTAGTTTGTATATTATTAAGAATGTTAAAAAGAGGTGGCCAAGAGTTTTTAGATACAATGTTAGAATCTGGTATTTGGGAAGCATTATGCCATCAAATATCAAGTACAACAAGTGAAATTGAATTAAGTCCACATGGTATAATTCATTCGTTACGTGTAATTTATGAAGTGTTATCAAGTGATCCTGATCATATACCATATCTTGTAAAGAATAGTTTATTAACAAGTTTATGTAATTTATTGGAAAATGGACATTTAGAACGAATTAAAGAATGGCCATCACTTCAAATGGGTAGTACTAATGGTATTTGTGCATTGGCAAATCAAATATTTTTCATATTGTATTTACCATTATCAAGTACTGCAAAGGAAAGAGTTGGTCAATCAATGATGGAGTTGATTAGACATATTATGTTGGCACAAGATTTAGTTAGAAATATTATAATGTTATTACCACAATTGCCATCTGATTCAATTGATTTACCATTGGGATTACTTTCAAATATTATATTGGAAGATTCTAAATTCTCTAGTCAATTCATTGAATTTGGTGGATTGGAATCAAACACATCTCAATTAATATTGAATCCAGATAGAATTTCAGCACCAACTCTAGTTGACGCATTGATAATCTATAGTCAATTGGCAAGAGTATCACAAGATAATTATAAATCACTACACAAGAGTGATTTATATGGATTACTTAGGAAATTACTTGCACATTCAGATGCATCAGTTCGTGCTAAAACTTGTAATCTCATTGGTAACATGTTTAAATATAATGGTTATTTTTATCAACATTTTCAAAAAAGTGGTATACTTCCAATACTTATTTCACGTTGTGTAGATGTTGATTTAAACACACGAAAGTTTGCTTGTTTTGCACTTGGTAATGCTGCTTTTCATTCATCTGATCTATACGATGAATTGGAAGATTCAATTCCAATTTTAAAAAAATTATTAAATAATGAATATCAATTTAGTGGTATTGTAAATAATGGTGGTGGTAATGATTTATTACAAATTGAAGAAGATGAAAAAACAAGATCAAATGTAATTGGTGCATTGGGTAATTTAGTTAGAAATTCATCTGATCTTTGTCAAAAAATGATTGATAATGGTATTATAACTGCATTGGTTTCACATTTAGAAGAACATAAATCACATACAAATCTATTGAAATCTGTTTTATTCTCACTTGGTAATTTCTCTGCTTATGAAAAATGTAGATTCATTTTAATTAATGAATTTGATTTAGATTCAACATTGGATAAATTATTAGATCATCTAAAACAACAACCACAACCAATTGACCAAACAATTTTAAAATATATTAATAGAATTAAAAAGATATTAAAAGATCAATCTTTTAATTTAATAAAAAAATAATAATAAGATCTTATTTTCACACAATTTTTAAGTTTTTACACTATTTTCAATTTTTTTAAAAAATTTATTTTTTTTGTTTTTCATTTATTGTTTTAAAGTTTATACAAATAATAATAATAACATATAAATATACAGATGGAAGTTATAAATTATTTTAAAATTAAATGTTTTTTGGATTGTATATATGGTGAAGAATTACAAAGATTATTTAAAGATAAATGGTATTATGAAGAATGTAATGATGGAATGAATGAATATAAAGAATGGTGGAATAATGAAAACAATGGGTATGCTTTATCATCAACTTTTTCAAATGTATATTGTAATTTAAATAAATATGAACAATCAATGGTTACAAAAGGTAGTTTAGAATCATTCACTGTTAGAATTTAAAGAGATAAAAGAGAAATTAATTAGTTTAACAACACAATATTACAAGTGTAAGAAACTATCAAATTTAATACAACCATTTTTAAAGAATATAGATTTCACATTAGATACATTACAAGTTCAATCATTATACAACAAATTGATCAACAAGATTGAATCAGAGAAACTATTAATTGTAAATTTAATTAAAGATAATGGTAACAAAGAATTTAAACGTAATGAATTTTCAAAGTCAATTGAATTGTGTAAACATGCATTAGCATATAAATTATCAAATAAAAATAAATCATTATTCAATTTAAATATATCAACTGCAGAATATAGTAAATATAAACAGTATATGGATATTGGTATGGATACAAATAGTGATAGAAAAGGTAATGGTAATAATGGTAGTGATGAAAGTATGAATATAGATTTAACAACATTTATTGATTATAGTGATATATTAGTTGATGATGGTAGTGGTGATTATCAAGATGATTCAAATTCATTAAAAAGATCAAAAATATATGCAATCAATTCAATTATAAATACACCATCTTGGTTTAAATCATATTATCGTTTAGGTCAAATATTATACAAATCAAGAACATAAATTAGCAATTCAATTATTTAATGCTGCTATAATATTAATTAAATTAGAACCTTCTTCATTATCTTTATTACCTGATATTGAAAAATTAAAAAAAGAATGTGAATCAAAATTATTACAATAAACTTCGTTTGCTTGCTTGTGTATATTTTTTAGGATAAATGCTTCTTCTTCTTCTTTTTGTTATTTACATGTTGTTGTTGTTGTTGTTGTTGTTGTTGTTGCTGTTGCTGTTGTGTTTATTGATCTATTGTGGCTATTTTATCTTCATATTGTTTAAGTGTCCATGTTTTTAATTCTATTGCGTGTATTTCTTTAATATAATCTTGTAATAATTCATTTACAATTCTATGTCTATCAATTAATGTTACTTTATCAAATTGATCACTACCAATTACAACTCTAAATTTAGCTCCACAACCACCTGATAAATCTTTTACATTCTAAATTGATATTGTGTATGTATTAGATTTAAAATATTTAAAATAGTTTTTGAAATTTAAGGAAACAAAAAAAACATACAATCTTGTCATTTTCAGATGAAAATTTTGTCTTTAAACGACTTTCAATAATTTGGTCTGTTACTTGTGTCATATTTTTTAGTTGTTGAATTTGAAAAAATGAAAAATTTAAAAAAAAAAAAAAGCTTTTTTATATCAAAAATTCAAACATTTTTTAAATATTTTTAACTTGTGGTATAACCATTACTGATAAAAAATACTTGAAAAAATTCCAATAATAAAATAATGCATACTCTTTTGTCCTTCGTGAGAAACTTTCAACATATTCATTTATAATTAATGTTGTTTCTTATATAATTTGAATGTGGTAAATTTCCAATACATCATGTCACTTTATTTACCTTTTACATTATTTTGTTATTTCTATTGGTTATATACTCTAATATAATAATGGTCATTAATGCTTAATAAATTTAGGAAAAAGATGTACATTAATAAAAAAAAACAAAAATAATACAAACTGGCTTCGTGTATGTGTATTAAAAAAAAAAAAAAAGAATTAAAAAACACATATTTATATCTATATTATAATTGGTATCTTCGATGCTATTTATTGGAGTTTGTATATAAAAAATAAATTATTTAAATAGTGATTTCAAAGTACTTGTATAAAAAATTGTGAGTGGTTTTAACTCACATTAAATATTTGATATATTATTATTAATATAATATTAATAGCAAGTTCTTTTTTTGTTTGGTAATTCAATTGATTGTGGATAATTAAAATAATTTGAAGGGTCATATTTTAATTTAATTTCTTGTAATATTGGATAATTATCGCCATATGTTTTAGTTTGCCAATTATCAACATCCTCTGGAATGTTTGGATATATTCTCTTTGAAAATGAATCAACATTTTCATTTATAAAATTTCTAAAGCTATTAAATTGATTATGATTTTCAGGATTATAATAGTTACAATATAACCCAATTACCCATTTATTTTCATTACCACGATGAATTAGTGATGTTTTTTTTCTTAGTTCAAATGGATCACCATTAATTTGTTCACCACCATTATAATTAATTTGTGTTAAACAAACTGATCCTTTATCATTTTTAATTAGTTGGTTTGTTTTCTTGATTTCATTTACTATTGATAAGAAAGTATTTGCAGTTTGATTGTTTAATAAACTATATCTACCAAATCCAAATGTAAAAGATGGTACACGTGGAACTCTAGGTGACAATTCTAATAATTCCATAAATGTCTTTTCAATTTTATTACCCTCTGTTTGTTTAGCATATGGTATTCTTTGTTGAATCAATTTTAATAAATTATTAAAATGAATTTCACCTGGTGCTATTGGTTCGACTGTATAAAATAAGTTGATTCTGAAACTGTTATTTATATTATCTGGAAACATACCGCCTTGAAAATTTACTATATAAAAATGCATACTCTTTTGTTCTTCGAGAGTTAAACTTTCAACATATTCATTTAAAATTAATGTAGCTTCTACTAAATTTTTATGTTGCAATATGATTTGATTGTGGTAATATAAAGGTTGATTATCATATACTTTAATTTTGAAATCAACAACAACACCAAATCCACCATTACCAGCGCCAAGTAATGCCCAATGTAAATCTGAATATTCATTATGTTTATTTGCTTTTACTATATGACCATTTGCTAATACAACTGTATGTTCAATTATATTATCAATCAAATAACCATATTTTGCACCAATGAAACCAACTCCACCTCCTAAAGCCATACCCATACCAATATCATGACCTGTTCCACCAGCTGATATTAATCCATGTTTTAAAAGTTCTTCATATAATTCACCCAATAAAACACCACCTTGAACAACAACAGATTTTTCATCAAAATTTAATTTTATACTTTTCATTCCACTCATATCTAAATTAATAGTATCATTTAATATTGACGATGATGTAAATGAATGACCACCACTTCTAACAGATACAGTTTTACCAATTGATTTTGCATATAACACTACATCTCTAATTTCATGTTCACTATGAACTTTAACATATCCATATGGTTTTCTATAGTCATAAAAATCATTACAAAAATTATAATATCTGTATTCATTTGAATATAATTCCAATTGAAAATTTAATCCTTCAACAAATTTTATTTCCTTTGCTTCATTTTTATTTATTGTTATTATAATTGTTAAAACTATTAATATAAATATATTTATTTTCATTTTTTAATAAATGTTAATAAAAAAACAATTATTTGTTTCTATTTATAGGGATTCAAAATTTATAAAATAAAATTACTATATACAATCTAGACAAAAACCACAGACAAACAAATTTTACTGACAGTGATTATAAAAGAAAAATTAAAGACAAAAATTAATTATGATCTATCAAAAAATATAAAAATTTTATATTTAATTATTATTTAACTATATTTAAAATATTAAGATAGTCCCACCTGATTACGTCAAAATTATTACACTTAATTTTTATGTTTTTTAAAGTATTACTAATAATTATTAAATTATGGATGCATCCACCAAATTATACATAACCAATTGAATTACCCCAACAAAAACAAATAAATGATTTGTATGTACACTTTGTAAGATATAATAATTTTGAAGTAATCAGGTGGGACTATCTTAATATTTTAAATATAGTTAAATAATTACATATAAAACAAATTAATTTAAAAAAGAGATATTTATATATTTTTTATTTTTATTTAAGCTTTTAAAGTTAAACCTCTATCTGGTACATAGACAGATTCACGTGGTACCATTGTAATACAATCTGTTGAATATTAATTATTAATAAGAATATCATTAGTATATATATATATCAATATATGATCATTTATGTTAACATACCAATAACTGGACAAACAGATAAACAAAGATCACAACCAGTACATAGGTCAGTAACTAATGGAATATGAGTTTTTGAATCAAATTTAATTGCTTGATAACCAGAATCATTACAAGTCATATAACATTTACCACAATTAATACATAAATCTTCATTGACAATGGCAACTACTTGTTGTTCACGTTTCAAATCATCATGACGACCAATTCTTGGAATTGCACGATTAATTTGATCTTTAATTGTTGGAACTGGTAGTGTTGGAGTTGGAGATGGTACCAATGGATTTGTAACCTTTTGTAAATCAATGGTTTGTTTGTACTCGGTATCAATTCTATTACGTTCAAGAAGGAATTTACCAAATTTAGGTAATCCTTTTAATTTTGGATTTTTGTTAATTGTTGCCATTGTTGTTTCAATTGGTGGTGATTGACCATCCCATTTCAATAAATCTTCACGTGATTGCATGTAAAGGTATGTTTTTAAACCAGTGATATAATCTTGAACTACTGTGAAATCTTGATTTTGAACAGATGAACAAATTTGAACGACAGATGCACCACAATGAAGGAATTGAATAGTGGCATCTGCAGAATCACAACCACCAGTTGCCATAATTGGATAATCTGGCAATGCTTTTCTAATTGATGAAACTGCACGTAGCGCAATTGGACGTGTTGCATTACCTGAAACACCACCATATGTTGTACGTTTTTCATCACCAATTGCTGGCCATGCATTTGAATCTCCTTTGAGACCCATTAAACCTGAAACTGTATTGATTGCAGTAACACCATCTGCACCACCATCATATGCTGCTCTTGCAATTTCTTTGATTTCTGTTACATTTGGTGTTAATTTTGCAAAGAATGGTAATTTAGTTGCTTCACGTACCCATTTACAAATGTGAAGGACTAATTCTGTATCTTGACCACATGCTAAACCCATACCTTTTTCACCCATACCATGTGGACATGAAAGATTTAATTCCAAACCATCTGCACCAGATTCTTCTGCCATTTTAGCTAATGATTGCCAATCTTCTTTATTGAAACCACACATAATCGATGCGATAACTATATTTTTAGGGAAATCTCTTTTAAGTTCAGTGACAGCTTTACACCAATAGTGACAAGTTTTCTCGGAAATTAATTCAATGTTGAGGAATGAACCTTGACCTGGACCAAAATGATGACCAGATGTAGTACCTCTAACAATTCTTGGTGATACATTTGTAACGAGATCTTTATCCAATGAAAATGTTTTTGTTACTGCAAAACCCCAACCTTGTTCAAATGAACGACGAATCATTGCTGCTGAAGTTGCTGGTGTTGCTGATGCTAAACCAAATGGATTTGGGAATTGCATACCACACATTTCAACAGAAATATCAACCAAGTCGATTGGTGTGAAAAAGTTTGGTAATTGTGGTGGACCATCTGGAATTGGAATACCATGTAATGATTGAAGGAATTTATGTATATTCCATGAAGCAGTTTTACCATCATTTACAGCTTCAACTGTTGTACCATTACCAACAAGATCACCACCACAGAATAACCAATCTGCATGTTTACTTGTCATTGTCAATGGATCAATGTCTGCGGTACCCCATTTATTAAATGCCAATGGTGAACAACTTTCTGCGACTGAACCAATTTGTGAACCAAATGCTGAAATGATGTAATCACATTTAACACGGAAAAATTGATCTTCATCAACTGCGTAATTACCATCATCACCTTTTTCAGTTTTGTAAAATTCCATTGCGACAACTTTACCATCACGTTTAATAACTTGTTTTGGAAGGACATATGGTAAAAATTCACAACGTTCATCTTTTGCAATATCAACTTCTTCTGGAACAGCTCTCATATCAGAGAAACCACGACGGAAACAAACGGTTACACGTGATGCACCACAACGGAATGCTGATGTTGCACAATCAAATGCAGTATCACCTGCACCCAATACAATTACACGACCATTTAATTGTGGTAATTGTGATTTACAACCACACATACCTGCTTTTGATGCTTTTGAAACTTGTGGTAAAAATTCTTTTGATGAGAAGAAACCTTCTGCTGATGTTAATTCATTGAAAACTGGATCAATTTTAGGTTCTGGCATACCAATACCTAAATAAACAGCTTCATAACCTTGTTGATGTAATGATTGAACTGTAAATCCATTTTCACCTAAACGTTTACCATATTCAACACGTACACCTAAATCCTTCATCATTTTAATTTCAAATTCTACAACTTCATAATTTAAACGATAATTTGGAATTTCCGAGGATGATAAACCACCTAAATATTGTTCTTTTTCAAAGATTGTTACATCTGTGTAACCAAGACGTGCTAAAAATGTTGCACAACTAATTGATGTTGGTCCACAACCAATCAATGCAATTTTTGCACGATAACTTTCTGGTAATTGATCGAGTGGTGTTAATGATGGATCACGAATTTGTGGAATATTCATCTTTTTGAAAACTTCAGTTGCAAATTGTTGAAGTCCACCAATATTAATTGGTCCTTCTTCAACTGCTGCAAGATTACAACCATATTGACATAATCTATATATCATGATTTGATTGTTAAAATAAAATAAAGTTAATATGACAAGAATTGGTATAAATAATTGAGAATAAAAAAAAAATGAAGATTTATAAAATTTTAATAATTAAAAAAAAATAGAACCAATAAAAGTGTGATATTATCAATAAATGAATAATCAAGATCTTGACATTTAAACAATACAAATAACATAATGATTGTTCATTAATTAAAATACTTACGATGAAACTGGACAAACCATACCACAGGTTAAACCTAATGGATTATCTGAAAAAATAGTTTTAGCTGCTCCATAATAGTTCTTTGTTGAAATTGAACTGATGAAAGACTTGATATCAAGGGCCGTTGGGCATCTTGGATTGGAATTGAATAAAAAATATGTTAATATATGATATTATATGTTACCCTGACATTGGAATTGAACAAAAAAATAAAATAAGTTTATAATGATATTTTTTGTTACCCTGACATGGGAATTGAATAAAAGTTTATATATGATATTATATGTTACCCTGAATTGGAATTGAATAAAAAAATAAGTTAATATATGATAATTAAAGATGGCAGGATGATTCAACACATTTTAAATATTTCTAATTCAAATAATGCTCCTCTTTCTGTTAAAGTAATACTATACCTTTTTGACATGGTGCATCAGCACACTTCAAACATCTATCTGATTCTGCTAATGCTCCTCTTTCTGTTAATGTAGTTGGTTTAACATCTTCAAAATCATTTTTTAATTCACAACCCTAAAAAAAAAAAAATTATTAACATACGACTAATATAAATATACGTATATAATTGTATATATATATATTTGATAATATTACCTTTTTACAATGGTCTAAACGTGCCCAATTTTCCTTTTCCTTTTTTTGAACTACAGTTGGTCTGAATGTTGCATGTTTATTAACAGATGGATTTAAAGCTAAAATTTCAATATCATGAACTTGTGAAACATCTCCTGAGTGACCTGTCATTATTATTTATATGATATTATTTGTTGTTGTTATTATTATTATTGTGTCGCTAATATTATTGTTGTTTGTGGTGTATAATTTTATAAATAAAAAAATTTTTAATTTTTTTTTATTTATAAATTGTGTTTATTGTTTATATATCTGTACACGTGTGTGGAATGTGTGGATTTATTTTAAAATTTATCTTTAAAATGTTTTGCGTTGTTTTTAATAGTTATATATAAATAATAATTATATAAATATAGTGTTTTTTGTGCAATTGAGCTAAATAAAAATATGATGTTTTTTTTAATATTTTTTTTTGTGTGGGTTGATAAATATCATAAATCAAAAAAAAATTAAAAAAAAAAAAAATAAATAAATTTCAAAATTTATGATCAAAAATATCTGGTTAGCACAAACTGAGCGTGTTCATATGAATTTTCTAATTTTTCTGATTTTATTAATAATAAAAAATTAATTTATTTTATTGTAATTAATAATTTCAATGTATACCCAGTTATATTTTTAAACTTATAATTTAATTAAACTAATAAATAAATGATTAGGCATAAGAGCCGATGGCATCTTGGATTGGAATTGAATAAAAAATATGTTATTATGATATTATTTGTTACCCTGACATTGAAATTGAAACAAAAAAAATAAGTAAAAGAAGGCATGGTGTGTCATTTAAAATTTTCAAAGTACTATATCTTAGCAGCTAAAACTATTTTTATATAGATAATCCAATAGGTTTAACCTGTGGTATGGTTTGTCCAGTTTCACATAAGTACCTTAATTAATGAACGCTCAATGTGTTGTTTGTATTGTTTAAATATCAAAATCTTGATTATTCATTTATTTGATATTGTTAAACTTTATTTTTTTCATTTTTTTTTTTTAATCAAACCAACTAATTATTCATGGTAATGAATGAAAATATAATAAATCTTGAATATATTTTCGTTGTTTCTATAAATAAAAAAGTAATAATTCATATTAACATTTTGTAAAAGTGATAATATCTAAAATAAAATTAATGTGGTTGTAATATTATACGATTACCGTTAACGGTAAAAAATATCTTTTTTAAAAAAAGTTTGAAAATTATTTTTTTATTTTTTTTTTTTTCATATTAATAGCTACACATTTATTTATATAAAAAAAGTATGTACTAAATTTAGTTATTTACAAGTTTTTGTTTTACACACTACACACACAATACAAATAAATAAATAGTATTCAAAACACTTTTTCACTCTCTACTCAATAATTAATTTTAAAATTCATACACCCTAAAAATACTTGTAAAAACACAATAATGATTGGTTTGTAGATTTTTGTATAAATAGATTTACAAAAATAATAATAAAATAGATATTAAATTGTTTTATCTCAAAATAAAATTAAATATATCTCACACACACTCACTACACCAAAAACACCCACACACTTATAAATCATTCAGTTAATATCTGTCACCACATACACAATAATTATCATAAAATAATCCCACACGCACTTTATATTACTTTTTTTTTTATAATTTTTATTTTTTGCATAATTACAATTACACAACAAAAAGTTAACACCTTAAATATTTAATTATTTTTTCAAATAGATTTAGTATTTTATATACAAATATAGTTATAGTGCGGTAGTGGTGGAAATTTAATAATAAATTTTTTTTTTTTTTTAATATCCAAATAATATAAAAAAAAAAAAAAAAAACAAAAAATTAAATTAAAAAAAAAAAAAAAAAAATATAATAAATTTTTTTTTAAAAAAAAATAATAA
>JABXES010007959.1:0-16394 GCA_013375695.1 Dictyostelium brefeldianum | reverse complement strand
CTAACATCTGACACTTTTAATGTTTGTCCATTATTACCTGTTATATAGTTTAGTAATAAAACTATTAATAAAACTATTAATTTCATTTTGTTTTATTATTAATTTTGTGTTTTTTTATTAATTTAAATTCAATTTATACATTTTAAAAAAAGACAACAACAACAACAAACAATTAATTATAATAAAAATGAACTGCATATATTGGTCATAGTTACAGATAAAGTCATTATTTCTTTAATTCAAAATTTGTTATTTGACAAATAAAATAATCATAAAAGATTTGAGATAAATATACAAATGTGTTTAACTTGTTGTTATTATTATCAGGAAAGATTAAAAAATAAACACACGCAAACAAAAAAACATATTACAATTATCTGAAGAGAGAGAAAAAGAGAGTGTGCGTGAGTGTGTCATAAAATAATAAAAATATAAAAATAAATGAAAGGGGTGTTTCTGTGTGTGCGTATGATTTTAATAATTTTTTTTTAATTTCTTTTTTTTGATAATAGTATGCGTGTGAGTGTGTGTCGGTGCGAGAGGGTAGTGAAATCATTTAAATTAGATATAGTATATGATCAATTATATAAAAAAAACAGCAAACAATTTCATCTATATATTATTTATTTTTCAATTTTTGAAGTTGTTTCCAAATTTGGATTATTATTTGAAAAATTATTTGTTATATTGAGATTAAATCAAACTCACTCTCACACTCACACTTACATTCGCACTACGTACACTATTGTATACATTGTATAACTTATACTACACATACTATTGAATTGCAATTTGATTTTTTAATCAAATTTATTTCATTTTTAAAAAATAAATAAAACACAATCAAAAAAAAAATAACAGAATTCTCTATACCTATAAACAACAATAAATTCACAAAACAATGAAGATTGATTTCTTAGAAACATATAATTTTATTAAAGAATTAGATTTAGAAGAAATGGATTATTTTACAAGTACATTCACAACATATGAAGGTGCTGTAATAAAATTTTTACATGTAATCAATAACCAACACCACCAGCTGGTACCCACTTATACTATTGATTATATTTATAATCATTACAGAAAATAGTATGTAAATCATATATTATTTGTGTAATTAGAATATTATAATTTACAACACCAAATTTCAGTACTCAAATTGCAAAATATTTATTTGATAAATTTCCAATGTTGTCAGACACAATTCCAAATACACTAATTGAAAATGGTAAATTTTAAATTGATATCAAAAATAGAGTTGATTTTATCAATTTATTAACAAGTATGGGTATTTATTTTAATATTGATAAGATATGAATGAAATACACAAGATTTCGCATCCATGTTTCTTCGCTGAAGAGTTTTCTCGTATTGTCAAATATGATGAAAATATATTATTTCAAATAATGGTTTATTATAAATATTATTAATCCAAATGGATGTGTTGGTACAGGTACAATTCAAATTATAGCTGACCTACCACAATTAATGAACAAACATCATTTATTGCATTGTGTTTTTATTTCAACAAGAAAGTCTTAAAAAACTATTAAAAATACCTGGTGTTTTAAAAGGTGATCCTGATCAAGTATGTTAAGTGTTTGATAGCTTAATGTCATTTGTAAATAGGTTTAAAAAAGATCAAGAATTTAAAAAAGTTTCTAAAAATAAATAAACAAATGGCAAACTAAAAAAAAATAATATAAAAAACATTTAATAAATAAATAAAATATATTTTTTAACTCATAGCAGTAAGAGTAGTAGCATATATTATTATAATAATACATACATACATAAACTAACACAATGTATTTTTATGTTTTTTCAAAAGTATAATAACTGATTTTTTTTTTTATTTGTATGTAATCTTCACGTTGTAGTAGTGGGTTGTCATAGTGTTTATTGTAATATGCATATCTACAAACAAATTTCAATAAATTTTACACTTTTTGTATGTGAAGTGTGTGTTTTGAAATTAATTTATTTTATTTTTATTTATATTTTTTTCATTGCACAACATAATAATAAATTATTACCTTTTTTATTAACAAATTAATAAATCTTGATAACAACAAACAAATTATTATTAAAAATATAAATAATACTACTTAATTTATTATTTCATTTAAAATAAATTTGATATTAGATATTGGGTATTGTGTTAAATGGTAAATTCAGGAACTATTTTCTTTTTTAAATAGATACCATTTTTATCTACACCATTATGTTTAATTATACGCGTAACTGGATCGTAATAACCAGGAACTACTTTAATGAAATGATTTGATATATTTGTGAATGTTTTGTTTTCATGTTTAATTTCTATATGGTATCTATTGTTGACAATTTCAACTATTCTTAATGTTGTTTCACCACCATTAAATGTTGGAAATAATATATAAATATAATCATTTGTTAACGATTTAATTATAACAGCGGAATTTGATGATACAACTTCTGTATTACCATTTAAATGTGATGATATAAATTCATGCTTAATCTTTTCATCTTTTTTTTCAATAATGTTATTTAAATTTATTACTATATTCTCTAATGTTACTACTTGATTCTTTAATTCTCTATTTTCATTTTCATACATTTTTAATTTATCCTTTAATTCTTTTAAACTATCAACTTTAATAACTTGATCTTCTTTATGTTCTTCTTCGTGTTCTTCTTCATCTTCATCATTATTTGGTTGTACTACAATTGCTAAACTATTGTTACTATGTCTACCTTTTCTACTAATCCAATTTTCAGGTGAACCATATTGTGTTTTAAATCTTGACATTAAAGGACCTAGAGTGGATAACTTTTCTTTACTATATTTTTCATCTTCCAATATCTTTCTAATTGCATCTGAATCTGAAGTATAATTTGATCTAATTGATTTAAACAATGACCATATCTCTAAATATACAACAGGAATTGGTATTTTTGGTCTAGGTGGTGGAGGTGGAAATTTAAGGTTATGTAAATGTCTTAATCTTGTTACTCGTCTAGCTAATGGTGTGAATCTAATTTCTTTAGAAAGACTTTTATCTTTAATTATACTACGAGTGAATTCTGAATCAGTTGGATATAAATGTCTTTGAGATTTAATTAATTTCAATAATTCTTCGTTCATTTCATCCCATACTATTTTCCCTGTATTACCACTACCACCGTTACCAACATTACCATGTGTACTGTTATTTGGTTCACCATCATCTTCACTATCAACATCATCATCACTATCTTGATAATTATAATCTTCAAATTGATATTCAATTACATCAGTAATATTATTTGTAGTTGCTGTTGTTATTGATGTTGTCGTAGTTGTAGTTGTTGCTCTTTTACGTTTTAATGTTTGTATTTGCTTTAATATTTGACGTGGAGTATATATATTAAAGTTTTCTTTTTTCGATATTACATCTACAGTTGCTATATCAGTTTCATTTGATGGTTTTAGTATTAAATATAATGTCCATAATTGATCTAATTGTTCTTCTGCCCAAGTTGGTGGTCTACCTTTTTTTCTTTTAAATCTATTTTCGTTTGTTGTTTGTTCGTTATCAATACTATTACTATCATCACTGTTATCGTTATTATCACTATTATATGTTCTTTTATTATTCATTTAATTTATCTGTTTGTGAGAATTTGATTTTTATAAAAAATGAAAAAATATAAATTAAAAAATTAAAAAAAGCTATAAATTTGTGTTGGCACTTTTATAAAATTAAAACAATTATTTAATTTACACAGTTTTTTATTTTTTTTAAATAGAGACCATTATTATCAATACCATTATGTTTAATTAAACATGAAACTGGATATTGGTAACCAGGCATTACTTAAATGAAATGATTTGATATATTTGTGAATGTTTTGTTTTCATGTTTTATTTCAATATGGTATAGATTTGCTATGAATCTGTTTAAAAATTATTTATTTTTTTAATTATTTACTAACGATGGCATTTTTTTATGTTTTTTAAAATAGAGACCATTGGTATCAATATCATTATGTTTAATTGTGCAAGTGACAGGATAATGATAACCAGGCATATCTTTAATGAAATGATTTGAAATATTTGTGAATGCATTATTTTCATGTTTAATTTCAATGTGGTATCTGTTATCAACGATTTCTAATACTTTCAATGTTGTATTACTACCATTAAATGATGGAAATAACATATAGATATCATTTGCTGAATTGATTTTAACTGCAGGACCCGATGAAACAATTTCTGTATTACAATTTAAATGTGATGAAATAGTGTCATATTTAATCTTTTCTTCTGCGAGTGTATCATTTAAATTTGTTACTTCAGTCTTTAATGTAGCAATTTGAGTTCTTAAATTTCTATTTTCAACTTCACCTATTCTTAATCTTTCTTTTAATTCTCTTAATTTCTTTCTCATATTAGCTTGATCTTCATTTTCTTCTACTTTAATTTTTGGTTGATCTTCATTTTCTCCTTCAACTTTTACTTTAATTTTTGGTTGATCGTCATCATCTTCTTCTTCTTCTTCATCAGTTTCATCTATAAATCGTTTTTTTGTGACAGGAATGACACCTGGAGTTTTATGTTTGTTCCCAGTTGGAGCATTAACCCAATTTTGATCTATACCATATTGCCTTTTGAATTTTGAAATTGTAGTGGAGAGTGAAGTGAGTTTTTCGTCACTAAACCTACCATCTTCCATTATCTTTCTAAGTGCATCTGAATCTGAAATATAATCTGATCTAATTGTTTTAAACATTGTCCACAAAGGTAAATATTTATCTAAATAACCGTTTTCTGTCTGTTTTACTCTAGTTGGTTTTCTTTTAGGTTTTCTTCCTGGTCCTGCTTTTGGCTTTTTCCTTCTTTGTGATTTTTTTGCTGCAGCTGTTGTTTCACCACCATCACCATCTTCTTCTTTTTCTGCTGTAGTTTCACCGCCACTATCTTCACCGCCATCATCATCTTTTTCTGGTGTTGTTTCACCACCACTAATATTATCATTATTTTCATCTTCATCAGTTTCATTATTTTCATCTTCTCCAACATTATTACCATCATCAATATCAATTTGAGCTGGATCATCTACCCCATTTTCTTTTTTAACCTTTGGTATTATTGGTGTTGATGTTGTAGTTGTTGTAGTTGCTGTTGTATTTTTACTTTTGATTTTCTTTGTTGGAGGGATCCTACTTGTTTTTTCTTCATCAGATTTTTCATTATCACCTCCATCACTGCTATAAGCGGAATCGCTATCAGTCACATTATCACCATCGTCATTATTATCATTATTATTATGTGTTCTTTTTTTATTCATTTTATTTATTTGTTTGGTGAACTTTGAAAATGAAAAATCAAAAAATATAAAAAAAAAAGCTAAATTTCTTGAAAAAGATTTTTTAAAAAATAAAAAAATTCAAATAATTAAAAAAACGATCGCAAATTACATTTTATTTCATTTAAAAAAACAGTGTTACAAAAAAAAAAAATTGTGATATCACCTAAATTTGCCAAAGAATTTATTATTTTAAATTTATATACAGTTTTTATTTTTTTTAATCGACCATTATTATTTATACCATTATGTTTAATTGTGCATGTAGCTGGATTTTCAAAACCAGGTAATACTTTAATGAAATGATTTGATGTGTTTGTGAATGATTTATTTTCATGTCTGATTTCTATATGGTATCTATCAACGGTTTCAATGATTTTGGATGTTGTATCACCACCTGAAAATGTTGGAAATAGTGAAAATCATATTCATGTAATTTGGCACATTAACCTTATCGTTTTGATTTCGTTTACGAATTGTTATCAATGGTTCGGTAGTAACATATTTAATGCCCTCACCTACATTATTCCAATCTTTAACTATTGGTTCATCGATTACCAATAGTATCTTTTTCTCAATAACATCATTCCAACCACCTCCCAAGAAATCACAATTGTTTACAGATGCAGAAGAGAACGTCCAAGCACATTTGATATGAAGAAATTTCTAAATATACCTTTACCAATACCACCCATAAAATAATCTCCACATTAAAGCAGTTCTTAGTTTACGTCCTAGTACTAAACATGCCAACCAATTAATTAGGTATGAGTATTGTATTTCATTACCAGAACAAATTGCAATTTCAAACTTTCAAATGATTGAAAATTAAATCAACACCCTCAATAGTTGGCTCACTGATTTCTTTTGTTTCACATTAATACAACCACCTGCAAACTCATTTACACATAAAGCACCATCAGATTTAGTAAATGTTCTAAATCTATCAGGTACCCATGTTGAAGTACAATGATTTGGTTCATTTTCCATAAACCATTGATTAACATCAAACTTTGGTTGTCCATCAATTGAGATAACTCTCTTTTTTCTGAAATAAGTCTTCTCTGCATCTGAATACTATAAGTCAGTTATTTGTTTATCACCTGGTACCCAGAATCTAAATATTGGTGAACCAATAAAGTAAGTGGATATGTATTTTTTTACAATCTCAACATATATTACTGTTTTAGCAGTTGCACACATAACATTTAATCAAACGCAAGTTTGGATGAACAAAATAGCTCAGGATATGATTGATTAAATAATGACCAATTAACTATGGTTGGTTCATTAGCTGGTTCAATTACAACTAGTGGTTTAGTTAATTTTACTTTCTCACATCTATTATTTTTTTCAATGATTCATTTGTTTGATTTTCATTACCTTCAAAACCGTTGAAATGAATTAGCCTTTTCAAAAAGTTGTGTTTTTGTTAGTCTTGTCATTTATATGTGTACCTGTATACATGTTAATGTTCAACATGAAATAAAAAAACCTCATCCAAAAAAATAAATAGACAAATAGAGAAATAGAGCGACTTGAC
This sequence comes from Dictyostelium brefeldianum, assembly GCA_013375695.1. NCBI lineage: Eukaryota > Evosea > Eumycetozoa > Dictyosteliales > Dictyosteliaceae > Dictyostelium > Dictyostelium brefeldianum. The sequence goes on along the minus strand of JABXES010007959.1, from coordinate 9,518 downwards.
AAAGTTGGTAATTATGTTAGTAGGACAACGTGTGTAACTTCAATAGTAGATGGTTCAGAACAACGAATAGGCACATGGTTGGATGGTGAAACTAAAATCAATAATTTTAGTGCTAAAAAGGGTTATCCATCAATAATTAAATTAGTTTTTTGTTCTCCCATTGGAAAAATTCAATTTTTATCAGGTTCTAGAAACGATCAAGGTATGATGTATGAAGTCAGTGAATTTCTGAATAAATTTGATAAAAGTTTTGAAATTATAATGGGCTATAAAGGTTTTCAAGGTGCAGATAAAATTTATAAAAATTTTATTGTTATTAAAAGAAAAAAAAAGGTTAAGGGAAAAAAAGGAATTAATAATGAAGATGAAGATGAAGATGATGAAGATGAAAATGAAGATGATGGAGATGATTATGAAGATAAAGATAAAGAAAAAGATCCAATATTATATGTAAAAGAAGTGAACAACAGGTTTAAATCTATCAGAATAATAATTGAAAATGTTTTTGCCCAAATCAAAATATTTTACATCGCCACCCATACATTTTGATTAAAGAATAAACATAATTCACTAAACATATTAGAGGTTCATCATAAAATTTGGAGTATTATTGCTTTTTTAGTTAATTCATATTAATAAAAATAAAAAAAAAGGATCTTTTTGTTTATTATTATTAAAAAAAATAATGATATTTGAGAGCGGGAAGTAAATTTTTTAATAATAAACCATTACTATTTATACCATTATGTTTAATTGTGGATGAAACTGGATACTGGTAACCAGGTATTATTTAATGAAATGATTTGTTTATTTTCATATTCAATTTCTATGTGGTATCTGTTATCGACAATCTCTATAACTTTTAATGTTGAATTACCACCTGAAAAAGACAAAAATAGTATTCAAATATCAGTTGCAGATAACGATTTGGTTACTACAGCAGAATTTTGATGATGCAATTTCTTTTTTAAATTTTCTATTTTACTTGAAATTTGATTAATAGTTACTATATTTCCATTATCTTCTTTATAGTATGTTTATTAGTTATATATAAGTGGTCTTAATGATTTAAAAATTTAAATTACCAACTGATATAGATTGAGTTGGTTATATACCGGAAGTTTATATTTCATTCTTAAAAAGAAATTCTTTTTGATAATTGACTAGCTGTATATTCTTTACCAAATTTCATATCATTAAATATTTTAATTGAAAATGCTGAATCTGTAGGATATAAATGTCTATATGATTTATATAATTCAATTATTTTGCATCTACATCATCATTCCATTTTCTTATTATCCCATTACTACCACCACTAATAGATGTATGTTCAATTTCTATTTCTTCTTCCTCTTCTTTGTTTTTATATGGAACAATTGCTAATGTTGTTGTTTAAATTATTTTGGTCTATTTCTTTTTAATATAGATATTTTACTACAGATTTGAGATGAACTAAAATTTTAGTAAAATATCTCCTTTTGATAATTCTCTTGAAATTGCTTCATCAGATCCAAATGATGGTCTTAAAGATGATTAAATTGACCACAATTGATTACTTTGATTTTTTCTCCATAATGAACCATTAAAAACTTTTACTTCTTTAATTTCATCTTAACTTCCTCTACCTTCGCTACTTCTATCGATATAATCATAAATAATATTTCCATTCATTTCTTTATTAATGTTATTAAAACATAAATATTCGAATATAGTAAATTATGAAAGTATTTGTTATTGAATTGTTTCTAAACACAATCTAATAACTGCATTAATTATTGTTGTTTTTTTTAATATTTTTATTTTTATTATGTTTGTACGTTTATTTTTATTATTTATATATGTTGTTGTAATATTATAATTATTATTTTTTTAAATGAATAAATTTTAAACATTTAAATTTGCAGTTGTTGCTAATGGAAAATCAAGATTATCAGTATATGGTTGAACCAATGGTTTATAGTATGGGGGTTTATAAGAATTTTCATTATATTCTGAAATAGAGTGAGAAGCATCATGGAATTCATGTGCAATATTGTTGTTGAGATTATTGTGATGAAGAATTGTATTTGAATCACTTAATGATGATGATGGTTCATCTTGCATTTCAATCATATCAATATTATCATTGGTTGAAGATGAATGTAATGGTTGTGGTGGTGATGGTTGACCTGCTTGTTTATGATATGAATCCATAATACCGTTTTTAGAGATTGAACAATACATATATTCACAATAAATCCAGAATAACACTGTGAATACCAATGGAATAACAACTAGTGTACCATAATAGAATTTGTAAACATTGAATGTACCAATCATTAAAATATGGAATATTAACAATGCAACCAATGTACGTCTAAAAGACATTGGATACATGAAACCACCAGATTGATAAGTTGGTGTGTTTACCCAAATAATGTTATACTTTTGAACTAAATAAGATGCAGCGAAATACCAAACTCCAAATACCAATATAAATGGAGACAATGCAGAATAGGCAAAACATAATTGAAGAATTAATAAATTCTTTGCATACATAACACCATATGAGAACGCACCTTGTTTATTTGTATTTTCAATTTGTCTCTTTGTCTTTGCAAACCATTTTAATTTAATATTTGTAATAATCAATGAAACCAATCTTAATATTCCACCAAATGAACCTGCTGCTGCAATCAATATGAAATTTATCATTTGGAATGATAAGCCACCCAATGAATTTGCAATGGTACCAATAATTGAAGTAGGATCATCAACAATTTGTTCAATTGATTGGAACACTGTACCAGCAACTGCAGATACTAAAAATACATTGAATACAAGGAACAAATAATATTTGGATAATACAGAAGCTTCAATACGTGAATTTGAAAAGTAACCACATGCACGACTAATAGCGTAGATAATTGGTATTAACAATGCCATGAAAATGATTAAAATTAAATTTGGGAGGAAACCACTAAGGAAACCTTCCAATATTTTACTTTTTGAAATGATATCTGTTATCCAAGAGAATGCACTAACACGTGATATTGTTTCTAAATTTGAAAAACCACTAAGGAAAGCAACCGGTATAGACCAAAGACATACCAATGCAAATGTAAATATTGCAACCAACAATGAACGAACGTAAAATGATTTCAAACCAATATGGATATTCTTCCAAAATACGTCATTTGGATCAGGTGCATAATAACGTGAAAACAATACATGGTATCTATTATGCATAATTGTTTGTACAACTTCTTTTTGAATCTTTTTTTGATTAAATATAACAAAACCTGTACCACCAACTTTTTTACTTCCATTATCAACGTAATATTTAGTTTCAGCTTCTGCCCTTTCATATTGAATTTGCTTGGTTAAATCTTGAATCTTTTCATTGAAATATTCAATAGCATCTCTTTGTTCACCAAAACAACCAAGGAATCCTATTTTAACAGTTGGTTTTTCCGATGTTCTTTTATATTTTTCAAGTGCACCTTCATATTTACCAACAAATTTCTCTCTTTGTGCAACGAGTGGGAAAATATGTTGAGCTGGATATTGTAATGCAACGTCCAATAAATCTGATTGATTTGAAAGATGATCTTTGAAATATGCTGCTAATTCATCTTTTGTAAACATATTGTTTGGAATATCACGTAACATTATTGAGTAATTTTGCATACGACTTTGTTGTTTAAATTGAATTCTTTGTTTTGAATATTCTTTGTAATCTCTAAATGTGAAAAACATTACAATACCAGTTACCAAAAATACATATACTAAATGTACCCATAATAATGATGATCCTCTTTCAATGTTACCCATTGAAATCAATGACAAACCAACAACTTCATCTGGTAATTTACCATCTTTGTCTACTTCTCTATATTCATTATATTTACCATAATAATTGGTTGGATATAACATTACTGCTCCCAATACCATTATTACTACTAACATATAAAATGTTGTTTTAATATTTTTTAAATACATATATCCATCCTACAAATAAATTAATTAAAAACATGTTAGTGATAGATATAGATATATAGTAACTATGAATAATTATTTTAATACATACTAAACCTGCTGTATCTTTAATTTTATTTGTATCATATCTTAATGTATCCATAATCCATGAGAATAATGAATCGGGACTTGGCTGAATTGATACTCCTTTATGCCCAGATTCATATCTAAATTGGTAAAACATTCTATATTTTCTTCTAAGGAAACAAAACAATACAAAGAATATCACCATGATAACTGAATTAATTATCAGTGTCACAAGGAATGATGCATCGTTAGAACGATATCTATTACCACCATTTGAACTACTATCAGATGATGACATTTTATAAATTGTTCTATTTATAAAACTAAAAAACCGTAATATATATTTTTTTTAGTTTTTTTTTTTTTTTTCCGTTTGGTGACAATAAAAAATATGCCACACAGATATTTAAAATAATCTTAATATTATTGTATGTGTTAATTAATTTATTTTTTGTATTTTGTATTTTATATGTGTGTATGTGTGTGAATGAATATTGTAAAATTGCAAATAATGAAATTAAATTATTTTTTTATTATTATTTAAATCAATTTTAAACAGCTCTAAAAATAATTTAATTAAATTAAAAAAAAAATAAATAAAAAATAAATAAAAATTACCAAAATTGATCTGCATAAGATCGTCGGTTTGTGTTATTCATTCCTAAAAAAAAAAAAACTGCTATAACTTTTATTGCTTATTATTATTATTTTCATTAATTTAAATAAAAAAATATATAAAAACTCAATGAGCAGTGAGTGTACCATATAAACTATATTTAATTCAGTGTATATATTATTATTTGATTGTAGATGTTATCTTGTTATGTATATATCATAAAATAGATAATTATCATTACATTATATTAACACACAATTATAACAATATATTATTATTATAGTATTTCTATACTTTTCCATACTTTTTCATTATTATAAATATCTAAAAAAATTAATTTTTTTTTTTTTTTTAAAGTGGGGTGATATTATCTTAGATTTTTATAATTAAATTTGTTGGTGACAATAATTACTATGGCGTATATTTAATAATATGAGTGAGATAAAAATTTGGTAATCTCTATAGAATATTTGTTTATATTTAAATAGTATCAATGTCACACACGCATACACAATGAGTTTAATTAATAATACTTTAAATAGTATTTAACTAGTCACTATACACATACACAATGGATTAAATCATCTGACTTTTGAAATTTCCATTTGTTAATATGGCATAGCGCGATAATTAATTTTTAATTTTTTTTTTTAATTTTTAAAAAAAATCTAGAGTGCTAATTATTTTTTTTTTTTATTTTTTTTTTTACTAGAAACATCAAACAGATAATAGTTTCATCATTTATACAAATAAAAAATAAAAATGGCAAAAATAGTCGTAGCAAATCCAGTTGTTGATATCCTTGGTGATGAAATGACAAGGTAGTTATTAAACATTAATCATTAAAACATTAAACATTAAACATATATATGTCGGGACTGATCAGAAACTCAGAAACATATGATATTAATATATATTACTGTTTAATTTATTTTTCAAAATGGCTAGAATTATTTGGGATATGATTAAAGATAAATTAATTTTCCCATTTTTAGATTTAAAGTTAGAAATTTTTGATTTAGGTATTGAACATCGTGATGCAACCAATGATCAAGTTACAATTGATTGTGGTAATGCAGTTATGAAACATCGTGTTGGTATTAAATGTGCAACCATTACACCAGATGAAGCAAGAGTTGAAGAATTTAAATTGAAATCAATGTGGAAATCACCAAATGGAACAATTCGTAATATGTTGGGTGGCACTGTATTTAGAGAACCAATTATTTGTAAAAATGTACCACGTTTAGTTACTACATGGAATCAACCAATTGTAATTGCACGTCATGCATTTGGTGATCAATACAGAGCTACCGATACAGTTATTAAAGGTGCTGGTAAATTAGAAATGACATTTACCCCTGCCGATGGTAGTGCTCCACAAAAATTCAATGTTTTTGAATTTGCTCAAGATGGTGGTGTTGCAATTTGCATGTATAACGTTGATAATTCAATCATCGAATTCGCTCATGCAACTTTTGAATTCTCTATTGAAAAGAAATGGCCACTTTATCTCTCCACTAAAAATACAATTCTCAAAAAGTATGATGGTCGTTTCAAAGATATCTTCCAAGAAATCTACGATAAACAATACAAAGCAAAATTCACTGAATTGGGTATCTGGTATGAACATAAATTAATTGATGATATGGTTGCTTTTGCAATGAAAAGTGATGGTGGTTTCGTATGGGCTTGTAAAAATTATGATGGTGATGTTCAATCTGATTCCGTTGCTCAAGGTTACGGTTCATTAGGTTTAATGACTTCTGTACTCACCAATAAAGAAGGTGTAAAAGTTGCTGAAGCTGCTCATGGTACTGTCACTCGTCATTATCGTGAACATCAAAAAGGTAAAGAAACTTCAACAAATTCTATTGCCTCCATCTTTGCTTGGTCACGTGGTTTAGATGCAAGAGCAAAGCTTGATAATAATCAACAACTCGCTAAATTTGTTGTTGCTCTTGAAGAATCTTGTATTGAAGCTGTTGAAACTGGTTTTATGACAAAGGTAATATTGATTGTGATTATTTAATACACTCCCGTTCAACGTTTTATACATTTTAACTAACTATCAAGTCATCATCAAAAACACATTACAGGATTTAGCAATTTGTATTAAAGGAAACAAAGTTCAAAGATCAGATTACTTAAATACTGAAGATTACATTAACAAAGTTGCTGAATTACTCACAAAGAAATTATCTGTATTGTAAGAATTGGTAAATAAAATATCATCATCATAATCATTTGTTTTAATACTATAATAATACCTTCGACCAATAATCAATAATAATAAAAAAAAATTCTAATTTGGTTTCATAAATTATATCAGGAATAGTAAATTATAAATGAATGTGCGGGGTTTATAGTAATATTATTTATGTGTATAAATAATAAAACCAGTGTTATTTTTATATTATAATGATTATAATAATACACAAGTGGTAGATATTTTAAAATTGGTCAATTTACAATTTGATTAAATTTTAATTTATTTATTAATTTGTAGAAAGTTGGAGAAAATAGATTTTTTTTTTTATTTTTTTTATTTTTTTTTTTTATTTTTTTTTTTTTAATCAGCTGATCTTCAACCAAAATTTTTTTAATTTTTTTATTCCATTCAATTGTCAAATTTATATATATTCAAAAAATGTTTTCAAATCAAATTAAAAAGTCAATTTTATTCAATTCATCTAAATTTATTAATCTTCATCAACAAAGTTATGGTAAGTGTTGTTGTTTTTTTTGAAATTGATACCTTAAAAAGTTGACAAAAATATTGACAAACTATAAACATATACCACTACAGTAACAAAGAAAATTAAAGTTACAAATTCAGTTGCAGAAATGGATGGTGATGAAATGACAAGAATTATTTGGGAATCAATTAAATCCAAATTAATTTTCCCATATGTCGATATTAAACCAGAATATTATGATTTGAGTGTACAAAATCGTGATGCAACCAATGATCAAGTTACAATTGATGCAGCCAATGCAATTGCAAGATTAAAAGTTGGTGTTAAATGTGCAACCATTACACCAGATGAAGCAAGAGTTGAAGAATTTAAATTGAAACAAATGTGGAAATCACCAAATGGAACAATTCGTAATATGTTGGATGGTACTGTATTTAGAGCACCAATTTTAATTAAAAACGTTCCATTGTTAGTACCAGGTTGGAAAAAAGCTATTACCATTGCACGTCATGCACATGGTGATCAATATAAAGCAACTGATTTCGTTGTTGATGGTCCAGGTAAAATGGAAGTTGTATTCACTCCAGTAAAAGGTGAACCAATTAAAAGAACTGTATATGATTTCAAAGGTGCTGGTGTTGGATTAGCAATGTATAATACTGATGATTCAATCACTCAATTTGCTCATTCTTGTTTCAAATATTCAATTGATAACAAATTCCCTCTTTACCTCTCCACTAAAAATACAATTCTCAAAAAGTATGATGGTCGTTTCAAAGATATCTTCCAAGAAATCTACGATAAACAATACAAATCCAAATTCACAGAATTGGGTATTTGGTATGAACATAGATTAATTGAGGATATGGTTGCTTTTGCATTGAAAAGTGATGGCGGTTTCGTATGGGCTTGTAAAAATTATGATGGTGATGTTCAATCTGATTCCGTTGCTCAAGCATACGGTTCATTAGGTTTAATGACTTCTGTACTCACTAATCGTGATGGTGTTTATGCAAGTGAAGCAAGTCATGGTACTGTCACCCGTCATTTCAGAGAATATCAAAAAGGTAATGAAACTTCAACAAATCCAATCGCTTCAATCTTTGCTTGGACTACCGCTTTAAGAAGAAGAGCTGAGCTTGATAATATTCCAGAATTATCTAAATTCTCAAATGACCTTGAAAAAGCTTGTATTAAATCTGTTGAAGATGGTTTCATGACAAAAGTATGTATACTAGTAGTAATTGTAGTTTATTTTATTATTATTTGTTAAAACCCTCACTCTTTACTAATTACTTTTTTTCACATCACATTACAGGATTTAGCAATTTGTATTAAAGGAAACAAAGTTCAAAGATCAGATTACTTAAATACTGAAGATTACATTAACAAAGTTGCTGAAACTTATAACAAAATTAAATAAATTTATATCCCTCCTACCATATTTTCAAAATTAAAATTGTAATTTTGTTGTTTGTTGGTCAATTTTTATTTATTTATTTTTGAACAAACATTATCATTTGCAAATCCATTTATTCTAGATGAACAAGTAGTTCCAATTTAACTTGTATTACATTTATTGTATTGTAAGTGGATCAATTAGAAGAAGCCGGCTATTATAGAATTGGTGATGAAAAGATTATAATTAAAAGAAATGAAATTCAAAATTCAAATAAAGAAATATATGAAAATAATTTAAAAGAATCATTAATTATTATTCAAACATAAAAGAGATTCACTTTACGCAAGTAATTTTACCAAAAAAATAAAACCGTTAAAAATAAATATCTTAATTTTGAAATGACAAAATTTTTTTTTTGTGTCTTATATTTTTTTGTACAAAAAGCCGTTTTTTTTAAAATTTCGATTTGGACTTTTTTTGTGATAAACACAACACTTAAACAATATTTATTTATTTTATATAATTATATATTATATTTGAAATTATAATATATAATATTTGAAAATGAGATATGAAAATGCAAATCGTATTTCTTACGTTATTCAAAAAAAAACCAACAATAACAACAATAACGACATTGATGAAGAAGATATTGGATTTAAACAAATTGAACAATAATATACAATTAGATAGATTACCAGTAAATATAGTCTCTCATACACCAAAAAAAGATGAAAAAAAGTTAAAAACTATT